>ML408013.1:0-18905 GCA_005239525.1 Nicotiana knightiana | reverse complement strand
TTTTTTATCGACACTTAATGAAGAAGACGTCTCAACTTCATAAAGGTGTAATAATGCAATATATTGATAGGAATTTTTCACATGTTTAAGAATGTTTTTGAGGAAAGTTTTTTGTTTGAACTTTCACAACTTTTTACATGTGTTTGATTATCGTCTAAAACTCATGTTGCAACTGTTTTCTTTTAACAGATTTGATATACACTTGTATTTTGTAACTGTTTTTCGTATGTAATAGTTTTTTCGAGTAATTACAAGGGAGCAATTGTTTTTCATTAGTAACAGTTAAGAATTGGGGTTTTTACCCGCAACTATTTTTTTTGGAAACAGTTTTCTAATAAGTACGAGGGAAATGTTTTCTTATTCGTAACTATTTTATTTGGTAACAATTTTCTGAACAAATACAAGGATTTTGATCTTTCATCCATAACTATTTTATTTGATAACAGTTTTCTGTATGGGTACAAAGATTTCGTAACTGTTTTTTAATCATAACAGTTTTTGAATGAGTACACTAATGATGATCTTTTACCCCTAACTGTTTTTGTTACAACAGCTTTGAATAAGTATAAAGATGTATATTTCTTCCTCGTGACTAATATTTTGCCTTTCAACCTGAACATGTTCTAAAGTATTTTGCATTTTTAAATTAGTCTTTGTATTTGGATGACTCTTTTGATCTCTTTCGATTCTGCTCCTATCACTTGTCTCATTGGGTAGATGGGTCTTCAAGCTCGAGCTTTTGACTTTCTGATAGTCTTCTTTGCTTCGTCTTAGCCTTCCATACTGTATAGTCCCCCCAAGTGTTTGAGCTTTGAAGAATGAGATCTCGAGCACTTGATTATTCCTTCCCTATGGTCCTTTTCCTGAAAAGGAAAAACATTCCGGACTCGAAGGTATGTAGTTTTTTAGATGATGACTGCTTAACCCTTTAAAACATCCATCAGAAAGTGTAACCCTAGACCAGGAATTGTGTTATTTCCTCGCGTCTTTGCAGGTCTAATATCATCATCTGGTGATGGGTTAGCTTTATGCCTATCATCTAAAAAAGTTAGTAAAATTTTTAAATGTTCAAAATAAAATCGAACATGTGATACCTGAACGGGGGTACTTCTTTTCCTTAGAAGTAATACTTCTTTAGGTGGATGGAGTTCCAGCTTGTTGGTAGAACTCTGTCGTCCATAGCTTCCAACTCATAGGCGCCCTTCCCAGCTATGCCTCAGATTTTGTAGGGTCCTTCCCAGTTTGGATTTAGCTTTCCTGCGCCTGCTTCTTTGGTTGATTGAAAGAATTTTTTGAGGACGAAGTCCCCAATCTTGAGGTACTTTAGATGAGATTTACCATTGTAATAACGCTCTATGATTTGTTTTTGAGCTGCCATCCGTATCAGTGCTGCTTCTCTCTGTGGTTCGAGCAGGTCTAGATTGGTCCTCAATTCATCGTCATTTGCTTCCTCCATGGCTGTTGCGAACCTTATGCTTGGTTCGCCAATCTCCACAGGTATTAAGGCTTCTGAGCCATAGACAAGTGCAAACAGGGTTTCTCCCGTTGCTGTTTTTGAAGTTGTTCTGTATGCCTATAGTACCGTTGGTAACTCATCAGGCCAGTTTCCTTTGGCTTTATCCAGCCGCTTCTTTAGATTGGTGATGATGACCTTATTCGCTGACTCAGCTTGTCCATTAGCCACAGGGTGGTACGACGTTGAAGTGATCCGCTTGATTTGCCAGCTTTCGAAGAATTCTGTGATTTGCGAGCCTATGAATTGTGGGCCATTATCGCACACGATCTCCTTTGGTATCCCAAAGCGGCATATTATGTTTCACTATAAGAAGCTTTTAACTTCCTTTTCTCGCACTTTTTTGAAAGCTTCTGCCTCTACCCATTTTGTAAAATAGTCGGTTAGCATGAGCAAAAACCGTACCTGTCCTTTAGCTGTGGGAAGAGGTCCCACTATGTCCATACCCCATTTCATGAAAGGCCATGGGGATACTATTGGATGCAATAATTCCGCTGGTCGATGCATGTTATTGGCAAACCTTTGGCACCTGTCGCATTTGGATACGAAGTTCTAGGCTTCTTCTTCCATCTTTGGCCAATAGTATCCAGCTTTGATTACGGTTTTCACTAAGGATCTCCCACCTAAGTGATTTCAACAGTGTCCTTCGTGGACTTCTTTCATCACAAATTCCATTTGGTTAGGAGGCATTTAGCTAGGGATCATTCGAACATCTTGCGATAAAACGAGTTACGAATAAGGCAGTACCGTGCAGCTTTGCGGCGAAGTGCTTGAGCTGCTTTCTTGTCTTCAGGTACGGTGCCATTTTGCAAAAAATTAAGAATTTCATTTCTCCAGTCCCAGGTTAAGTTTTTAAAAGTTACCTCATTCCTGTCCTGGTCGATCGTTGAGTGGAATAGATGGACGACAATTGCATTGTCTTTGTTTGTTACTTCTATGACTGTTACGAGGTTAGCTAATGGATCTGCTTTTGTATTTTCCTCTATAGGTATTTGCATTACCTTCCATGTTTTGAATTGTCTCATGAGCTCTCGTGCTTTTTCAAGATACTTTTGCATTTGAGTCTCTCGAGCGATGTAAGTCCCCTGCATCTGATTTACTACCAGTTGGGAGTCGCTGTTGATCACGATTTGCTCGATTGAGAGTTCCCGTACGAGTTCAATCCTTGCAATAAAAACTTCGTACTCTGCTTCATTGTTTGTTATAGGATAAAACTTGATAGCTTGCCGTGTCTTTTCACCCGTGGGTGATATTAAGACTATGCCTAAGTCGGCACCTTTTATATTTGAGGAGCCATCGGTGAATAGGGTCCATCAGCCTGGATTAGCACCGTTAAAAAGTTGTAACTCTTTTTCTACTTCATGGATAATGCTATTACTAAAGTCAACAACAAAATCAGCTAGTATTTGAGACTTAATTGCAGTCCTAGGCTGATATATTATTTCATGCTCAGTTAATTCTATGGCCCACTTGGATAATCTTCCTACAATTCTTGTTTATGCAGAATATTTCTTAAAGGATATGAAGTCACAACGGTGATTGGGTGACATTGAAAATATGGTCGTAATTTTCTAGATGCCATTATTAAAGCTAAGGCTAATTTTTCTAGATGTGGATATCTAGTTTCAGCATTTAGTAATGTCTTGCTTACATAATAAATAGGTGATTGTTTACCTTTATTCTCCCTTACCAATACTGCACTTACAGCAATTTCCGAGACAACAAGGTAGACGTATAGTCGCTCCCCCTCTTTCGGCTTTGACAACAACGGAGGTTTCGATAGATAAGCCTTTAGGTCTTTAAGAGCCTGTTGACATTCTTCAGTCCATTCGAACCGATTTTGCTTTTTGAAAAATGCAACGAATTTAAAACTTTTCTCGGAAGATTTGGAAATAAATCTGCCTAAGGCTGCAATACTTCCCGTTAGTCTTTGAACTTCTTTTTTATTTATAAGTACATCAGGTATTTCTTCTATAGACCTAATTTGATCAGGATTTACCTCTATTCCCCTTTTTGATACAAGGAAACCCAAGAATTTACCTGATTCCACACCAAAAGCGCATTTTTCTGGATTAAGCTTCATATTATACCTGCGTAAAATGTCAAAGGTAATAGAGATATGCTGGAAATGGTCTTCCGCCCGTGTTGATTTTACCAGCATGTCATCAATATAAATGATTGTTTTTCCTAGATGTTCCTGGAACATCTTGGTCACTAGCCTTTGATATGTGGCTCAAGCGTTTTTCAAGCCAAAATGCATGACTTTATAACAATAAGTCCCCATGTTTGTAATAAAGGATGGTTTTTCCTCGTCTGAGGGATCCATTTTAATATGATTATAACCAGAATATGCATCTAGAAAGCTTAACAATTCATGACCTGCGGTGGCATCAATCATTTGATCTATATGTGGTAATGGGAATGAATCTTTGGGGCATGATTTATTTAAGTCAGTGTAATATACGTATACTCTCCATTTGCCATTCTTTTTAGGCACTACCACAGTGTTAGCTAGCCAATTAGGGTACGTTACCTCTCGTATCGAACCAATCTTCAAGAGTTTCTGTACCTCTTCGTCAATCAATTGGCCCTTGAATGGTCCTTGATTTCTTTTCTTCTTCTTAACAGGTACGAATGATGGATATTCATTTAGTTTATGAGTCATCACTAGTGGGATACCTGTCATATCTGAGTGGGACCACACAAAGCAGTCTGCGTTAGCCTTTAAATAATCAATTAACTTACCTCTTCGACCAGAATTCAGCCTCGTTCCTATATACACTTTCTGTTCAGTCTTCTGCTCAGACAATGGAACAGCTTCGAGCTCTTCCGCAGTTGTTTTGATGTGCTCGTCTTCCTCCATTTCATGAATGACGTCCGTTCTGGAATCTACATCCCTGTGGTCCAATGCACCTTCCGTGGTAACATGATTCACTTTCTCGTAAATATTTTCTTTCGTACCTGTTTCAGCAATAATACCTTCTGTACCTATTTAGGTAGTAATTTCTTCCATGCATGTTTGGGCAGTGTTACCTGCTTGGGAGATTCCCTTATCTTTTGATTCTTCCATCTCTACTTTTTTGTTGTAGTGTACCACAAAATTTATATTTCTTGCGGTTTGCTGATCGCCTCTAATTTGCTGAATCCCCCATTCAGAGGGGAATTTAATTACCCGATGCAAGGTAGAGGGTTNGATTACGTTATAAGCCATGTCAGTATCGATGACTTGGAACCTGGTACTTTTGATCACCCCCTCAGCATAAGTGCTAAGCTCAATTTCTCCTTTTGTTATAACCGTAGAGTTATCAAACCCTGATATGGCTCGTGTCCTTGGGATTACTTGATTCTCCAATAGCATTTCTTCCACAACTCTTAGCAAAATGATATTGATTGAGCTACCTGGATCAATCAACACTCTTTTTAAATTAGTGTCATGAATAAGTAAAGATATTACCAGAGCATCGCCGTGAGGAAGCATTAATCCGCCTATATCTGCATCATCGAAGGTTATATCGTCCTCTTCCAAATTTTCATGAACCCGTTTTCCATGTGTAATTGTGAACTTTGTGGTCGTTTTGCAGACCACTCCATTTACTTCTTCACCTCCGTGTATCACGTTGACGGTTCGTTTTGGAGAAGGAGGTTTTGGGGGCTCCTGCATGTTCTTCATATATGCCTGCTTACCTTTATCACTAAGCAATTATGTTAAATAGCCCTGTTTCAATAAATTTTCTACTTCACCTTGTAAAAATCTGCAATCCGCAGTCTTGTGCCCATGATCGTTATGGAATTCACACCAGTGATCTGGGTTCCTTCTATTTGGATTCGATCGCATCTCTTTCGGACACTTAACCTTGTCTCCTATGTTCCTCAATATTGAGACAAGTTCAGTAGTACTTACATTAAAGGTATGATCCCCAATTCGGGTATTACCTCTAGGTCGTTCATCTTGATCTTTTCTGGATCTAGATGAGGATAAGACTACGTCTCTTCCTGGTGGTCTATAGTCTGACTTAGTATTTTCGAACTTGGGACAAATATCACGTCCCGAGGGTCCTAAGTAAGGATCGTACTTGTTTTTATCTGATCTTCTATCTGATTCAGGACGTCTGGATCTGGAATGATCTTCATCTCTTGAACGAGCAATGATATCTTCTTCTATTCTGAGTTTAGTACTATACTTGTTATATACATCATTCCATGTTGTAGCGGCGAATTCTCTTAGACTTTTCTTAAGTCGTCTCGTGGCGTCTGAGCTTTTATCGTTTAGGTTGCTTACAAATGCCATGGCTGCCCAATTATCAGGCACCCTGGGTAATTGCATTCTTTCTCGTTGAAACCTGTCTACAAACTCATGGAGTAGTTTCGTGTCTCCTTGTTTTATTTTGAATATGTCTTCCATTATTTTCTCAACTTTTTGTACACCAGAGTGTGCTTTTATAAATGAATCTGCAAGCTCAGCAAAAGAGTCAATAGAATTTTCAGGGAGCAGAGAATACCAGGTTAGGGCTCCTTTGGTAAGTGTTTCTCCAAAGTTTTTGACAAGGACTGATTCAATCTCTTGTTTTGTTAAGTCGTTGCCTTCTACTCCAGTAGTGAAAGTAGTCACATGATCACGTGGGTCAGTTGTTCCATCATATTTGGGAACGTCAGGCATTTTAAACTTCTTGGGTATAGGCAAGGGTGCCGCACTTGGCTTCCAAGGTTGTTGAGAATACCTATCAACATCAATGACTTTGATAATAGGCGGTACTCCGGGAATTTGTTCGATGCGATCGTTCTGCTCCTTCATCTGTTTCTGCATGGTTAGCAGTAAATTTTGTAATTCAGAGTTATTAGATATACCTGGTCTCGTTTCGAGATATTCATTAGGAGTATCTCCTTTTCCTGAGTTTGCTAACCCAGATTGAGGATTTTCCATGGTGATGGTATTATTGGGGGGTGGTGTCGGTGGTACAGGTAACGCTACCGGTGATCCCCTCGCAAATTCTTGCAAAGCATGGCTCACATA
This sequence comes from Nicotiana knightiana, assembly GCA_005239525.1. Taxonomy (NCBI): domain Eukaryota; kingdom Viridiplantae; phylum Streptophyta; class Magnoliopsida; order Solanales; family Solanaceae; genus Nicotiana; species Nicotiana knightiana. The sequence goes on along the minus strand of ML408013.1, from coordinate 12,381 downwards.
CTCTGCAATCATTTGCTTTAATCTATCTTGTTCCACCGTTTGATCATTATTATCATTGTTGTTATTGGATTTTTCTGGGGATTTTTCCCGTGAACCATGTGGGGTTCCTGAAGGCGATGGAACTGGGGTTCCATTCCTTTGCTGGTTGTTGTCATTGGAGTTCGACATATTTTAGAGGATATTGCTTGAAAAACAAACAAAGATTATCAGATTCCCGGTAACGGAACCAATTTGTTTAACCAAAGAATTGGATTCTTTGCCCAAAGCTATTTTAAGAAGAACACGAGTTTCTGATAATCAAAGAATAAGATTATAATTGTAGGCAAACTTGTAAATGGAAAGCAGTCAGATGCACAAAAAGTAAGTATATTGCAATAGTAGTTCGGATGATGCCTTTACAGGTTATATTTTACTCCCTTATATAGGGAATTTCTTAATATAACGTCTGCCTTTTTCAGTGATTGGGCATTAATGACTAATTATGACATTAATGTAACGTTACAATGAGTAATCGTAATTGTTGCGTGAATGTCGTGTAACGTGTGGATCACTAATTGAAGATCTCTGAATCTGCCCTTTGTTCTGCCCAGATACATTTTGACCGTGTCTCTTCATCTTCTCAATTAGGTTGAGACTTCCGTAGCTAATTAACCCGTGGGTGTGATTTGTCGTGCCTCTTTGCCGCATACCTCTTCATAGAGTCCCGTCCAGCTGTCGTGTCTTCATTGCTCCACGTAGACTGCTGAGTCATCAAGATTTATTACACGTATGAAGCTCCTTTTTACCAATACACTCTTGTCCGAACCCAGACCCCCCAGTCCAAGAACTATCTCAAATCTCCTGGCCACAATGGCCGCATCCTAAAAGGAATTCTCGCTCCCTATCTCCTTAGCCATCTGCAATCTGATCGCCTGAGCAAGGCCCTCAATATATGTTCTGACCATTTCTCTCTCTGTAGGCAATAAAAAAATAGCATGTCTAGCCAAATCCACAAAGTGATTCTCATACTGGGTGACAGTCATGCTGCCCTGCTGAAGTCGCTCAAACTGACGGCGGCGGTCCTCCCTAGTAGTGATAGGAAGAAACTTCTCCATAAAGAGATGTGAGAATTGATCCCAAGTCAGAGAAGATGACCCAGCTGGTCTAGTCAACAAATAATCCCTCCACTATTTCTTGGCGGAACCAGTCATCTGAAAAGCGATGAAGTCGACCCCATTGGTCTCCAAAATACCCATGTTCCGAAGAACCTCATGACAGTTGTCAAGATATTTCTGAGGATCCTCTGAAGTAGCACCACTGAAATGAACAGGGAAGAGCTCGATGAACCTGTCCAACCTCCACAAAGCATCGGAGGACATAGCTTCCCTATCAACAAGTGGTGCTGGAGCAACTGGCTGAACTACCCCAACTGGGTTGGCTGCTGAGGTCTGAATCTGAGGAGTAACCAGCTCAGGGGTGTGGGTAGCAGGAGTATGAGCCCCTCCTCCAGCCTGAGATATGGTTGCTTCCACGGGGAGTGCTCCAGTCTGGGTTACACTCTTCATAAGGCCCACTAATCAGACCAAAGCATCCTAAAACAACGGGGTAGCAATAAACCCCTCTGGGACTTGAGTTGGTCCCGCTGAAACGGTCTGGGCTGGAGCCCCCTCATCAATCTCTATCTGATGCTCCACAGCTGGGGATGCTGCCTAACCAATGGGCTGAGTCCTGCCCCTGCCTCATCCTCTGCCCCTTGTAGGAGTTGTTGCTGCTGGAGGACCTGATTGTTGGTCAGCAAAAGAAGAAGCAGGTGTTCTCGGCATCTGCGAGGGAACAGAAAAGTTCAATCAGTATTTGAGATAACAAGAATCGCACGACAAAGTAGAAAGAAAATGAGCTTGTTCCTAACTTTATAGCCTCTGAGCGACAAGTAAAGACGTCTCTGTACCGATCCCTCAGACTCTATTAAGCTTGTTCGTGAATTGTGAGACCTATGCAACCTAGTGCTCTGATACCAACTTGTCACGGCCCAAATTTCTAACCCACGGGATCGTAATGGCGCCTAACACCATACTTGCTAAGCAAGCCAATGTTAGAACTTAACTAACATTTTTCTTTTAAAAGTTTACTTAAACACAATAGAACAATATAAAATAAAAAGGAAATCTAATACTTTCCAATAAATGCAATCAGGAATAATATTCGATAAGATAAAACGGACCACGAACTAATACTAACTATATAACTACCCAGGGTCTGGTGTTACAATTCACGAACTACTAAAGAATACTACAAGTATTTGGCTGGAAAAAAAACATATGTCTGTTTTGAATGAAATAAAACAGTATATAACTAATAAGGAGAATACTCCAGGAATCTGCGGACGCCAGCAGATCTACCTCGTGTCTCCGTGTAAATGCTCAGCTACCACACGAAACTCAACTCTTGTCGGAATCTAGATTTGCACAAGAAGTGCAGAGTGCAGTATCAGTACAACCGACCCCATGTACTGGTAAGTGCCGAGCCTAACCTCGACGAAGTAGTGACGAGGTTATGTCGAGGCATTTATAACATAACCTGAACACAATGTATAATAAAGAATGAAGGGAATAATAACAAATTAAACAATACTTGCAACAAATGAATAAAAACTCGGTTAACTTTTCCAGATCTCGGCTATAACCAATTCTCATGAAAATTTCCAAGTTTCAATTTAAAATAACCGTAAGTGCAAAATATGAAATGTCAACAATAAAATAGTGAGTATTTCAATCTTTATGTTTAAAATCAGTAAAACATGAATAGCCTCCCTTATTTCTCCTTGTTGCGGCGCGCAACCAGATCCCACCTGTCCACCCTTATTGCTCCTCCCTATATTTATCACCCTTATTTTTTCTGTTTCGGCGTGCAACCCGATCCCACATGCCCTCCCTTATTACTCTTCGTTGTCGTGTGCAACCCGCTCCCACCAGATAATCACATCTCTTTATTTTTTAAAAAGATTTCACAATATAGATCAAAGCCTTTCACAATATTTATGTCTCAACAATTGTAAGCAGAAAGTTGTACTATTCATGAACTTCATCAATTACCATTTCACAATGAAACCAACAGGAGTGTATCGTAAAACACTGTCAACCAGCTCAACCCTTTTTATACCACAATGAAGCCAAGGGATCAACTAAAACTTCCAAATACATGAAACAATATTTAACAAAAAGTTGACAAAAACAAGTAGACATGGAGGCATCAAAACCATGAAAACAATTAAGCTAGGAATCAATCAAATTGGGAACATGGAAGGGATCATGTTCAGCAGATAGTTTGGTGGTGCATAGATACTCGTCACCTCACCTATACACCACACACATGCAAATCCAGATAGCATTTAAGTTGGGGATTCATATTCCCTCAAGTCAAAGTTAAACCAAACACTTACCTCAATTTCACAAGCAATTCACTGCTCAAGCACAACTTTTCCTTTAGGATTTGCCTCTAACCCGCTCGAATCTAATCACAATTGGTTCAATATCATTAATTATTGCTAAAGCCATTAACTTTAATGAAAAATCATGGTTTTCCTATCAAGAGACAAAAATCGACCTCGGTCCCGCTTGGTCTAAACTCGAGGTTCAGACCAAAATCCGTTTACCCATTCTCCCCCGAGCCCGGATATACAATTGATTTTGGAATCCGACCTCAATTCGAGGTCTAAATTCTCAAATTTCGAAAGTCCTAAGCTCGACCTAAAAAAACCCAATTTTTACCATGAAAACTCTAGATTCTATGATGAAATCTTGTAAAAAGTTGTTGAGGAACGAAAGGAATTAGTTAGAGATCACTTACCAATGATTTGGAGAATTTGGGTCTTTATCGCCTATGGAGGTTTAGGGTTTGAGAGAATTGAAAAATGGGTGAAAATCACGTCTAAAAACTGACTTAACTGGCTTCAGTTATCGCAATTGCGACCAATGTGAATCCTGTTACCTTCGCATTTGCGACATATATGTCGCATTTGCGACATATACGTCGCATTTGCGACATCTGGGGCCTTCGCAATTCCGGCCAAAGGTTTGCATCTGCGGAAATATAGTCGCATTTCCCAGGCCGACAGACTTCGCATTTGCGAATCCTGATCTCTCATTTGCGAGATCAAAGGCATGTGCAAAACACCAGATGCACAACTGAGTTTTTTTTTAAGTTCTAATCACTTCGTGCCCTATCCAAAACTCACCCGAGCCCTCGGGGCTCCAAACCGAACATGAACGCAAGTCTAAAAACATCATACGGACTTGCTCGTGCGATCAAATTATCAAAATAACATCAAAAGCTACAAGTTTAACCTCAAATTCATGATTTTCCTCAAGAACACTTCAACTTCACAATTTCTTAACCGGACGTCCGAATCATGTCAAATCAACTCTGATTCTCACCAAATTTCCCAGGTAAGACTTAAATATCATAACAAACTTGTACCGGGCTCCGGAACCAAAATACGGGCGACCAACGATTTCACTTATTAGTTCATTTCTTTATTTTCTTAATAATCCAGCAAAATAATTTTCTTCAAAAAATTGATTTCTAAGGCTAGGGACCTCAGAATTCAAATCCGCATACGTCCAAGTCCCATATTTTACTGCGGACCTCCCGGGATCGTCGGAATACAGATCCGGGTTCGTTTACTCAAAACATTGACCAAAGTCAACTAGAATCAATTTTTCAACTCTAAAAAAAATTATTTCTTATATTTTTACATAAAGACTTGCCGGATTTACGCTCGGACTGTGCATACAAATCGAGGTAATTAAAAATTAATTTTTTAAAGAGTAATGAGCCCGAAATAGAATTTTAATTCGTAAAATGACCCTTTGGGTCATCACAATAATAGTGATTTTCACCTTTTTATCAAAGAGAACGAGAGCCAAAATCGGATAGATAAAAAATATTCTAAATTCAATAACTAGGATATCATCATATTATAACAAGTTGACAAGAGAGTTTTAGAACACATCCCTTCAAAATATATGTATTGTACAACAAGGCAATCGGCTTAATCCTTATCTTATTATTATTATTATTATCTTATATTAATAATAAAAGACATATAGTTTTGGATAGATTTTGACTTTTTGCACAGCTCAATTGCAATTTTTGAGGCTTCAATCGTTCCTAATAATTACATCTTTTTAAATTCATCATTATTGTTTTCTTTGAATAATTTGAAGTAATTTATTACTTATTTGAAAGTCTGACCATTGCAATTATATCACTACAAATTGAATATTTAAAAGAATAACTATTTTGAAGTCTTCTTTTTGACAATGTTTTCACATATCCTATATAATAGGATTGTTAGCACTTTAACTAAACATTTCTTTTATCGTTTTTATATTGCGGGTGAAAATCATTTACATCCTTCAAATTTACTTTAAAAATCAAACTCATTCTCCAATTTTGAACAATTATTATTCCATTCCTCATATCAAAGGTGACTTCTTAGAATGCTTATTTTACCCTCTATAATTTTTATCTCTTATTTAATTTTATTCTATAGTATAATGATATTTTTTTACTCTAACTTATGTTATCGACTTACCTATAGACAAATTAAAAAAACTTTTTCGGAATCCAAAAAAGTGAGAAGTAGTAGTTAAGCATATTAATTAATGATGTTCTATAGTAGAATAAATGAGAAAAATACAAAATTACTATAAATAGTATACTCTTATCCATAATTTTATTAGTAGCAATCAAAACTCAATTATACAATGCAGGTGCTAAAAAAAATAATTGGTGTAAAATATAGGTAAATTTTATAATAAGTTTGCAAAACTATCTTTTTACTCTTTACATGAACTTTACTTATAATTTAGAAAAATTCTAGTAATAACAATCAAAACTCAAAAACTTATATACACATAGAGAACAATAAAATAGAGAATAATAAAACAGTGAAACTTAAGATCACACACACCCACCGACATACATTACATGCATTTTAATGTACATAGTATTAAAATAATAATAATAATAAAGTAGCAAAATATTTTGTAATAAATTCATAATATAACTATTTTTATTTATAATGTTAGTGAACTTAGATTAATTATATGATAAAATATAATCTTTTTAATTCTTCAAAGTTAAAGGATGAGTTTGATTTTTAGAGTAAATTTGGGGATGTAAATGATTTTCGCCTTTTTATCGCAGATACATAAAACATAAAATAATAGATGATAATTTTGTCTTTCAGGGGATCCAAAGTTCCCTATTGTCTATCCTTTCAATATTAGAGGATATTTTCCAATATCACTTCTTGTCATTTTGTTTTTCTTTTCTTTTCTTTTTAAAAAAAATAGAAATAAATCAGATTGCTTGTCATTTCAATTATTATAAATTAGCAGGCTACTGATGTTGGGCCGAGTGTATGCGGGCCTGAGAGTATGGGCCTGATTCAAATGATAATGGGCCTTGTATGCTTCATCATCGGCCAGGTAAGATGGGCTATCAAGGAGGCCTAAATCTACGAGAATCACATTAGACAACGTATGTATTGTCTATTTGGATTGGAATTTTTACCTAGCTATACTATAATAGACTTATTTGCTATATTTATTTAGGTTCATTGTTAATTACTTTATATACCTATATTTATTAGTTTTATACAAAATCATAAAAAAGAGGAAATGCAACATACCTTAAATATAATGTATCACTTATACATAATCCCCCTACATTTAAGATTATGTTCCTTTTTCAAAGAATTACAAAAACATCTTCTCTCTTTCTTTAACAATTACCCAAATTTGTACTTACTCACCGTAAGAATTCTTTCTTACCCACTGATAATCTCGCTTACTCACTCCTCTTCCAAAGCTTTTGATATCCAATTTCTCTCTTTCAATCATCCACTGTTATCCCCCTAAAATTGCAGACCCTTTTGTCTTCCAAAGTTTTTGATATTCAATTGCTCTCTTTCAATCATCCAAAATCTCTTTCTTATTGATACAATGTAGACGAAATTCGGAATATTGCTCTAAAATCAAGTTGTGGGTAAGTTTTAAATCTTGTTCTCTTTCTTTCTAAAATCTTTATTGTATGTGACTGTATATGATACATCAATACCCAAAACAATACTCGATACGATGCTAATACAATTATAATATGATTATATTAGATTTTTAGTGTAGAGTTGTGGTTGAAACTTGAAAAATATGAAGATCGTAACCGTATCACAATATTTCGAAAATGTATTGCGATTGTATTATAATTGTAAATGTATATAATTGTTGCAAGAATTGTATTACAAATGCATGATAATTGTATATCGTTACGAGCAATTGTGAGATCGTAACGATTTTCACAGTTTGTTTCACAAGTATGATAATTGTATATTAATTTATTAGTATTGTATCAGGTATTCTTTTGGGTATTATTGTACCGGATACAAGTTAGATACAAGTATGATACAATTATGTTTTAGGCATGTATCTGATTCAATTTACATATAATTATGATATAGCTATCATACAATTTCTAAATATTTTTTCATAACATAAAGCTGTCGGCAATGGTGTGAAGAGAGAAGATGGGGATTAGAGCGTAGATTAAGGGATTTTGATTTTTTTTAAAGAGAGAAAGAGAGAGAGAGAGAGAGAGAGAGAGAGAGAGAGAGAGAAAGAAGAGGAGAGAGAGAGAAAAAAAAGGAAAGTATGTAATTGAATCCCTTAATTGAAGGCACTAATAATGGCGTGAGATTCTTTTAAGGAGCAATGTATATATAATTTGTAAGAAAAAATTAAATACTTATTAAAAACTACAAAACATAGAGAATTTAGGTAAATAAGTTTCCGATATAGTATAGCTAGGTAGAACTCCCATTTGTATTACTATTGGAAATAATTTAGAGCCCGTTTTGAAATTAAAAAAAATTACTTTTTTTCGAAATCAGGGTTTGTTCATAAAATTTCTAATTTTCATTTGAAGATACACTTTGAAAATTTTCGAAAATTTTAAAAACTCCAAAAAGCTATTTTTCAAAATTTTCGCTCAAATCACTCACAAAACTTCAAAAACAACCCAAACTGAATTCTATGTCCAAACACAACTCTAAATTTCAAATACCATTTTCACTTGAAATTTTTTTTTTTACCATTTTTTGGAATTTTACAGTTCTATGTCCAAATGCCTACTTAAATAGTCAAGAAGAATTAAGTTAAATAGTTGCATGCCCAATCACTTAAACTAAAAATAATTAGTTTTATATATATATAACCTTATATAATCAATGGGTAATATATGTATACTGGCTATGAAAAATAAACAGTGAATCCGACTGACTATTTTTGTAAAGATCGTAAGTTAACCATCCACTCCACACCATTTCTAATGTCGTTGGACTAGGGGTGGCAAATGGGCTGGTCAAGAAATGTTGACTCATTAAAGGAGTTTTTATCTAGCTATACTATAATAAAACCTATTTACCATCTTTATTTAGGTTCTTTATTAATTACTATGTATATTTATATTTACTAGTTATATACAAAATCATAAAAAAGAAGAAATTCAAGATCTCTTAAATCTAGCCTATCAGTTACATTAACCCAAACCCCATTTTCAATAATCCCCCTACATTTAAGATTATTTTCTCTTCCAAAGGATCACAAAAATATTTTCTCTCTTTCTTAACAATCACCCACAATTGCTTTTACTCACAATGAAAAATCTCGCACCCACTGTTTTCCAAAATCTTGCTTACCCAATATATCGTTTACCCACTATTATCCCCCAAAATTGCAGATTCTTTTCCTCTTCCAAAGCTTTTAAAATTCAAGTTCTCTCTTTCTTATCAATCGCCCAAAATCTCTATTTCTTATTGATACAATGTAGACAACATACGGAATATTGCTCTAGAATCAAGTTGTAGGTGAATTTTGAATCATGTTTTATATCTTTCTAAAAAAATTATTGTATTTGACTTGTATATGATATATCAATACTCAATACAATACTAATACAATTATAATACGATTATATTAAATTTTTAGTGTAGAGTTGTGATTGAAACTTGAAAAGGATGAAGATCATAATTGAATCATAATTTTTCAGAAATGTGTCGCGGTTGTATTATAATTGTATGTATCATAATTGTTGTAGGAATTGTATTACAAATGTATAATAATTATATATTTTTATATTGGTATTTTTTACGAGCAGTTGTGAGTTCGTGACGAATTTCACAGTATGTATCACAGATATAATAATTGTATATTAATTTATTAGTATTGTATCATGTATTACTTTAGGTATTAATGTACCAGATACAATTGTGATACAAGTATCTTACATTTATGTTTTTAGATATTGATGTATCTGATACAATTCAAATACAATTATGATACAGCTATCATACAATTATCATGCAATTTGAGAATATTTTTTAATAATATAAAGTTGTCGGCAATGGTGGGAAGAGAAAAGATGAAAAATTTGGGCGTAAATTAAGGGATTTTGATGTAAAAAAAAAAGAGAGAGAGAAGAGGAGAGGGAACAAAAAGAAAATTATATAATTTAATCACATAAGTGAAGACACTAATAATAGGGTAAGAGCCTTTTAAGAAATAATGTATACAATTTGTAAGAAAACCTAGATACTTATTAAAAACTACAAAACATAGAGAACATAGGTAAATAAGTTTCTAATATAGTATAGCTAGGAAAAATTCCCTCATTAAATGACTCATTGCCCAACCCCGCCTAAAGTTCACTTGGGTTAAGATGAGTTGGGTCAAAATAGGTAAACAATAGGTTGTAACCAAATCCGTGCAAATTGACCAAAATCTTTGTAATTTTCTCAACTTTTAAACAAGCATACATAATAAATATTTATGTAAATGTTAATTCACGCCAAATGATATCTTTCATCGATTTGGATTTAGAATATTATTTACAGTTCTTCATCTTATAATACCAACAAAGATAAGAATAATTAAAAAATAGTAAAATTAGAATTTCCCACACACCTCCCACCACTCCAATAAAATAAGTATTTTCTTTTCATGTAGAAAAAGTATTTTGTTTTTCATAAAATGAGTACTTTCTTTTCATGTTGTAGAAAATGTATTTTAATTTGTTTCAACAAAAAGAGTAGTTTCTTTTCATGACGTAGAAAAAGTATTATTTTTCACAAAATGAGCACTTTTTTTCCTGTTGTAGGAAAAGTATTTCCTTTTAATGTTGTAGATAGAGTATTCTGCCTAAAGTTTTTAACAAAATATTTTTTTTTTATGATATAGAAAAAATATTTTCTTTCATTTCAATAAAAATAATTATTTTTTATTCATGATGTAGGAAAAGTATTTTTTTTTCTTCACAAAAGAGTATTTTCTTTTCATGATTGTAACGACCCGACCGGTCGTTCCGAGAGTTTAGTCTCGTTTTCCTCGTTTCAGCTTCATTATATGTGGTTCAGCTTCATTATATTGTGTTAGATTGGTTGGCTCGGGTTCGGAGCGATTTTTGGGGAGAAATGAGACACTTAGTCTCTTATCTTGGTAAAATAGTTGGAAAAGTCAACTAGAAGTTGACTTATTGGTAAACGACCTCGGAATGTAGATTTATGGTTCGGATAGCTTCGTTAGGTGATTTGGGAGTTAGGAGTGTGTTCGGAATGTGGTTTTGATATCCGGTGTAGAATTAGGCTTGAATTGGCGAAAGTTAGTTTTTGGCGATTTCCGGTCGGCAGTGAAAAATAGGCTATCAGGGTTGGAATGGAATTCCGGAAGTCGGAACAGGTTCGTAGTGTCATTTTGGATATGTGTGCAATTTCAGGTCAATCGAACGTGTTTTGGATGATTTCGGGATCTTTGGCGAATTTTAGAAATTTCAAAGTGCGTAAGCTTGAATTTGATGTGATTTTGGTGTTTTTGCGTTGTTTTTGGTGTTTTTTTCACGACCCAAATTCCTAACTCAGGTCGTGATGCCGCCCAACACCGGGGTCAGGCAAGCCAACAATTTGTTTACGGACCACAGAAGCGGTCTCTCACTTGTTGCTATACCTTCGCAGGTGCGGTCGCACCAGATCTGGTGCACCAGCAGTCTTTTAAGGCTGGTTTTTGCCTCGAGCGATGCCCGATTGGAATCCAGGCCCACCCGAGACCCCATCCCAATATACCAACAAGTCCTAAATCATAATACGGACTCGCTTGAGACTTCGAAACGTCCGAAACAACACTAAATCTAAAAGTCATACTCCAAAACCTATTGGATCAAACTTAAGAACTTTAAGTTCTTGAATTCACTTTCAACACGCCGAAACGTACCTATACTACTCGGAATGACACCAAATTTTTGCGAGCAAGTCATAAATGACATAACGGAACTATTCCCGGTCTCGAAATTCCGTTTGGACCTCGATAACACAAAAACACGTTCCAAACCTCAATTTAAACTTAAGGAAATTCTTATTTCACTATTTGGCGCCGAAACACTCCCGGGTCATCCAAAACCCGTCCCGAACACACGCCCAAGTCCGAAATCATCACATGAACCTATCGGAACCTTCGAATCTCGGTTCCGAGGTCGTTTACCAAAAATATTGACCGAAGTCAAACTTGGCCTTTAAGGCCAACCTTAAGGAACTAAGTGTTCCTATACCACTCCAAACTCCTCCAAACCTCGAACCACCCGTCCCCACAAGTCATAAATCAGTAAAAGTAACTAAAGGAAGTCTCATTTAGGGGCACTGGGTCCTAGAACACAAAATGACTGGTCGGATCGTTACATTCTCCACCTCTTAAACAAACGTTCGTCCTCGAACGGGTCTAGAATCATACCTGGAGTGCTGAATAAGTGTGGATATCTGCTCCGAATGTCCTCCTCGGACTCCCAAGTCGCCTCCTCGATTGGTTGGCACCTCCATCGGAACTTTACGGCGGAAACCCTCTTGGACCTCAGCTGGCTATCCTGCCTGTCAATGATAGCAATTGGCTCCTCCTCGTAACCCAACCTCTCATCTAGCTGAATGGTGTTGAAATAAACCACTTGAGAGATGTCGGCATGGTATCTCCGGAGCATGACACATGAAAGACCAGATGAACCCCTGATAAACTGGGAGGTAAAGCAAGCTCGTAAGCAACCTCCCCAACTCGTCTCAACACCTCAAATGGGCTTATAAACCTGGGGCTCAGCTTGCCCTTCTTCCCAAACCTCATAATACCCTTCATCGGCGAGTCCTTCAACAGAACCTTCTCGCCCTCCATAAATGATACATCATGCACCTTTTGATTCGCGTAAATCTTCTATCTGGACTGTGCTGTGCGAAGTCTCTCCTGAATCAAATTCACCTTCTCCAAAGAATCCTTCACCAGATCGGTGCCATATAGCTTAGCCTCGCCAGGCTCA
>MDKJ01036652.1:0-48876 GCA_005239525.1 Nicotiana knightiana | reverse complement strand
GCATTATGTATAATCGGAGTCGTGCAAAAGAAGGAAAGGGATAGCCTCACATACCTTTTATATCTACTGCTCAACCTCAAGCTATGCAAATTTCACGACTCCTTAATCTACAATAAGAGAAACAACACTATTGTTATCGTTTAAGCGTCGTAACTATTATGTATCGACCATAACACATTTTACGATGAAACGGGCAGCACCTCCCCTATACATATGACTTCACACAAGTCAAAAAAATCACCAAAAATCCCAAACAACATCAATAATAATCATATTGAGCCTCCCAAAATAGTCCACACAACCTAATCACTTCATACATAAGACGACCACCGTAGTAGTGTCAAACAACCCCGAAATATTACAATGAACGACCAGACCACCACCCTACATCTATATGGTGTTTCTCCACACCCTTCCTCCTCCAAAACTCCAAAAAATAGTAGTAAAACATGTAACCCAACAACAACACAAAACAGTCCACAAAACAGTCCGCTGCAATTGAAAAACTCAAACTCACGGCTTCCGATCACCGTCCCGTGAGTTCTTAAAAGTATAGAACAAATTTCCATGAATTTACAGAAGAAAAAATGGATGAAATAGAGCAGTAAACTTACCTTCCTTGTTGGATAACTCAGCCTTATGTTGGTTGTTCAAACTCTAGGTTTTACTCCCAACTAGAACTTGAAAGAGAGAGAAAATCAATTAGGGTTTGTGGATAATTTTTGGGAGGAAGCTTGCAGGGGTTTAGGTCTGGTTATTTGTGATATTCAATGAGGGTTATATTTCAGGAGATAAGAATTTAAATGGGCTCTTTGGCCGACCCTAAATTTCCTATTTTTGGGCTCTCATTAACCAAGTAGGTGACACATCTACTTGTCACCTAGCAGCTTGTGCAGTCTCGCAACAATGCCTATATATCTCCACTCCGATGTCATATTGATAAACCGTTTAGTGCGTTGGAAACTAGAGTCATAGATATTCAATTTAATGGGTAGATCACCCCGTAATTCCATGTAAATTGGGAGAAAAGTTTAGTAACATTTGAACTATAGTTTAAATAAAATTATGAAGATAAGTTGCGATACTTTTTGTCGACTTTTGCTTTATAACTCGTTTGACTTCAAGACTTATGATACAGATATTATATGATTCAAATACCTTAAAACAAAATCTCTTTAGAATATTAATAACCCCTATGTTTACCCAAAAATACGTGTTACAACATCCTTGATTCGTGTAACTTCTAATACTTGTTAATCACTCTTATACACTCTTGTATCATTTAAGACCAATAGGATTAACTTCTTATCGTCTCAAAGATAATCTCTTCTCAGATTTACGTCGACTAACTTATGGCATGAACCAACATACATGAATATGGGTGATAACACCCTCCCTCCCTTAGGAACATTCGTCCTCGAATATAAGAGTTTATAGGGATCCTAACTCATCGTGGATTCCAACGGAAATTTCTGACCTAGTTTCCCCTATAAAATGGATACTAACCAAACTTGCAAGCAGTTAAACCCAACATATAGTCTTACATGGCTATACCACGCATTATGGATATGTACATTATCTGTATATCACCATTTTGTACTAAGGAAGAGTATTCTCAAGCTAATACGTACCTCATATAGCCATTTCACCTTCTAATGCGTCCTGCGTCCCCCCGGAATCCTCGTTATCTTGAATCTGGAACAAGTAAGGGTATTTAGACTTCATTTCCTCTTCTGCTTCCCATGCTCTTTTTCCTCCACAATACTTTGACAGAAGCTACATCCTTTGTTCTCAGCTTGCGTACTTGTCGATCTAATATAGCCACTGGCACTTCTTCATATGATAGATCCATTGTAACTTGTACATCTTTGATAGGGACGACCCGAGAAGGATCTCCAATATATTTCCTCAACATAGATACATGGGGTGGACACATTCTAATTCGGAGGGCAATTCTAACTCATAAGCAACCTGTTCAATTCATCGAAGAATTTTGTACGGGCCGATATATCGTGGACTCAGCTTACCCTTCATCCCAAAATGCATAACACCTATCACCGGCTAGATCCTTAGGAAAACCCAATCACCAACCTCAAACTTCAGATCACGACGTGGGACATCAGAATAAGACTTTTGCCTGCTTTGCGCCGTCCTCAGCCGATCTTGTATCAGTTTCTCCTTCTCAATGACTTGGTGAATCAAATCTGGCCTATATAGTTCTGTTTCACCGACTTCGAACCATCCAAGTGGTGATCTACATCTCCTCCCTTATAGTTCCTTGTACAGGGCCATTTTAATATTAGAATGGTAGCTATTATTGTAGGCAAATTCTATGAGTGGAAGATGGTCATCGCAATTCCCCTTGAAATCCAGAACACATGCTCGTAGCATATCTTCAAGTGTCTGAATGGTACTTTCAGCATGTCCGTCAGTTTGTGGATGGAATGCAATGCTGAAATTCACTTGTGTGCCTAAACCTTTCTGAAAAGACCTCCAAAAGTTAGCCGCAAATTTCGCTCCTCGGTCTGATATAATGGATATTGGCACACAATGAAGCCTAACAATCTCCTTGATATATAACTTTGCATAATCTTCAGTTGTGTAAGTTGTCTTAACTGGTAGAAAATAGGCACATTTTGTAAGTCGATCAACTATCACCCATATGGAGTCAAACTTATGATAGGAGCGAGGCAATCCAATAATGAAGTTCATATTAATCACCTCCCATTTCTAGGTCGGAATCTCTATATTCTGAAGCAATCCACTAGGTTTCTGATGTTCGATTTTTACTTGTTGACAATTAGGACACTGGGCTACAAATTATGCAGTAGACTTCTTCATGTTATCTCACCAATACTGCTCCTTAACATCATGATACATCTTTGTCGAGCCGATATGGATGGAATATCGAGATTGATGAATCTCAATCGTAATCTTCTCTCTCAACCCTGTCACATCAGGCACACATAAACGGCTCTAGTATCTTAGTGCCTCATCTGCTCTGATCTCAAAAACCGTAATTTTACACTGTTGAATGCTCTCTCTCAATCGTGCTAAGGTAGGATCTTCATATTGTCGTGTTTTTACCTCGGCTACCAAAGATGATTCTGATGTATTCTGTACAGTAGCCCCTCCATCATCAGAGTCTAACAATCTAATTCTCATATTGGCTAGCTGATGAATCTCTTTAGTCAACCCCTGTCTACCTGCCTCAATTTGTACTAAGCTTCCCATTGACTTACGACTGAGAGCGTCTGCCACAACATTGGCTTTACCGGGATGGTACAATATCTCGACATCATAATCTTTCAGTAAGTCAAGCCACCTACACTGCCTCAAATTCAACTCGTTCTGCTTGAAGATGTATTGCAAACTCTTGTGATCTGTGTAGATGTCAACATGGATGTCGTATAAGTAGTGCCACCATATCTTCAAAGCATATATTACTGTAGCCAATTCCAAATCATGGGTCGGGTCGTTCTTTTCATGCTTCTTCAATTGTCTTGATGCATAAGAAATCACCTTCCCATGTTGCATCAATATGCACCCAAACCTACACTCGAGGCATTACAATATACCACATAACCTTTTGTTCCTTCTGGGAGAGTGAGCACTGGCGCAGATGCCAACCGATTATTTAACTCCTAAAAATTCGTTCACAAGCATCAGACCACTGGAACTTAGTAGATTTCTGTGTTAACTTAGTCAATGGTGCTGATATAGAGGAAAACCCTTCTACAAATCGCCTATAATATCATGCTAGCTCCAGGAAGCTGCGGACTTCTGATGGTGTTGTAGGTCTCGGACAATTCTTTACTGCATCAATCTTTTGAGTGTCGACACTAATACCCTCATCAGATATCACATGGCTAAGGAATGCTACTGAGTTCAGCCAGAATTCACATTTGGAGAGCTTAGCATATAACTTACGATCCTGAAGCGTCTGTAATACTATCCGCAAGTGGCCCGCATGTTCCGCCTCAGCACGAGAATACACCAAAATGTCATCAATGAATACAATCACGAACACATCAAGATAGGGCCTGAATACAGTAATCATGAGATCCATAAAAGTTGTTGGGACATTTGTTAGCCCGAATGACATCACCAAGAACTCAAAGTGCCGATATCTTGTCCGGAAGTCCGTCTTTGGAATATCCTTCTCCTTAACCCTCACTTGATGATACCCTGAACGTAAGTCAATTTTGGAGAAATACTTGTCACCCTGGAGTTGGTGAAACAGGTCGTCAAATCCTTGGAAGTGGGTACTTGTTCTTTATAGTAAACTTATTCAACTGTCGATAATCAATACATCCTTAACAACCCGTCTTTCTTCCGTACGAACAGGACTGGCGTACCCCAAGGTGAAGTGTTAGGCCTAGTAAAGCCTTTATCCAGCAAGTCCTTCAACTACGCCATCAACTCTTGCAACTCTGTCGGGGCCGTCCTGTATGGAGGAATAGATATGGGTTGAGTGTCAGGCAACACATCAATGCTAAACTCAATCTCCCTTTCAGGAGGAAGACTTGGGAGTTCATCTGGAAAAACATCTGGAAATTCATTGACCACGGGGATGGATTGTAGAGTAGGCGGCTTCACCTCCGCATCCCTAACGCGAACGAGATGATAAATGTAACCTTTTGAGATCATCTTCCTTGCCTTAAGATAGGAAATAAACCTACCTTTTGGCGTAGCAATGTTACCTTTCCACTCGATAACGGGTTCATCAGGAAACTAAAACCTAACTATCTTCGTACGACAATCAACATTTGCATAGCATGAGGCTAACCAGTCCATTCTTATTATCACATAGAAATCAACCATTTCTAATTCAAATAAATTCGCCGAGGTTTGACGACTACAAATCATCAATGTGAAACCTCTATATAACCTTCAAGCAATCACAGAATCTCCTATAGGAGTAGATACTGCGAGTGGTTTACTTATCAATTCAGGTTCAACGCCAAACTTATTAGCCACAAATGGTGTAACATATGATTATGTAGATTCCGGATCAATCAACACATATACATCATAAGAAAACACAGACAATATACATGTAACAACATCCTGAGACGACTCAAGATCCTGTCGACCTAGTAGAGAATAGGTTCGATTTTGAGCACTACTCGAAATCGGCACTGCACCTCTACCTCTACCACGACCTGTTGACTACTGAAAACCCCGTGCTTGAGGTCGAACTGATGAGGAAGAACCAGAAACATATCCAGTTTGCTGAGCCATACCACCACCTGCTCTGTTAGGACAATCCCGCATCATATGGCCAGGTTGTCCGCAAGAATAGCACGCATCAGAACCTAGACGACACAGTCAAAAGTGGGCCTTGCCGCACTGATCACAACGGGGTGTTGGAGGTCTCGTTTGACTAGTATCCCTATGATATTATGAGCCTGATGCCCGTGAAATCTGACCCAGACCTGAATACGTAAATCGATCATACCGAGGCCTCTGAATTGTGGAGGAGCACTAGCTATAGGTGGCGCTGAACTCATCGAAGATTGGGGCCTAACACTACCTCTAAAGTCATGAGAATACCCTACAAATATCGCCCGCTTACGTTGGCCCCTATCCTGCTCCCTATCTGCCCTTTGCTGGCGCTTACGATCCTCTAGGGTCTGGGCATAAGCCTGAATACGGGAAATATCCATGCCCTCAACCAAGGAGGCTTTTGTGCACTCACTTATCAGATGTGGTCCCAACCCGTTCACGAACATATGCACCCTATCACGCATTTCGGCCACCATATGGGGAGCATACCTTGCTAAAGAATCAAACTGCATACTATACTCTCGCACACTCATATTACCTTGTCTAAGGTTCAAGAACTTATCAGCTCTAGCTTGTAGTAGCTCAACTGGTAAATAGTGACGAAGAAAGGCCTCAGAAAATTCCTTCCAGACAGTTGGAGGGGCGTTCAGACCCCTGGATCTCTCCCAACTATCATACCAGAAAACCGCTAAATCCCGTAACCGATAAGAAGCCAACTCTACTGCCTCTGTATCTGTAGCATGCATAACCCGCAGTGTACGATGAATCTGGTCAATAAAAGTCTGCGGGTCCTCCTTGGGGCCTGATCTGGTAAACACTGGAGGGTATATATTAATAAAATCACGAACTATCGTACTATCTGATTTATCAACAGCACCGATATTCTTCCTCTAAGCCTGAGCAGCTACCAAGCTAGTCATTAACTGCACCGCACTCCGCATATCCTGGTCTGTAGGGCCAGATGGAGGAACTGGTGGTGCTGGGTGCCTCCTAATATCCTTTGGATGAGATGGAGTAGATGAGGTATGAGACGACATCTCACTTTGAGCCTCACTTTGGCCTGCTCTGGCTTGAGGCACCTGACTGGTACCCTCTCCTGCAGCTATATCAAGCCATCTACTAATCGCTTACTTCCTAGTCGAAGGCATCGCTGAAAGAAAACAAGGTTAATATTAGATACGAACACTAAAGACTCAACTCTACGCACGATCTAGATTCAGGAAGAAGGTAACAACCCTAGATGTCATGAGGTCTCCTGATTATAAATGTGGCGCGCTACACATCCATAATCAATACCGTACTAGGCATGGCTCATTGACAACCCCTAGGACACACTTGCTCTGATACCAAGTTTGTCACGACCCAAATTGGAGGATCATGACTAGCACCCGGACCATACTTGCCGAGCACCAACATACATTTTATCTAACCTTCTTTATTATCTTTAACGGCCAACGAGATCAATATAAATGGTAGATATGGATCATGAACAATAAACTATGAAAGATAATGGCATGAACCTACATCACATGGGATGACAAGACTACTAAGAAACTACATATAAGGTACGAGCTACAACGCTGCCATGAAAGACTATACAACAAAAATTAGCCAACAAGGCATACCAACTATACATGAGTCGACACCTGTCTATGAGCCTTTAAAGGAGCATAAGTGATACAACATTGCCGGAACAGGGCTCCGACATACCCATAATATCTAATAACAAAAAGGCATACCAAGACCACGGCAAGTCCGAAGAAAGGATCTTGCCAATAACCGTTGAACTGGGAAGCCTACTGTGGTGGGGGAGCTGCGTATACCTGTCTAGCAGGACCTGCAGCACGACATGCAGCGTCCACAAATAAAAAGGACGCCAGTACGAATAAAGTACTGAGTATGTAAAGCAGGAAAGCATAAGTAAGAACAGTAATGTAAACGGGGATAGAGTATATACAACCTCTAACATCTGGGTACCTCTGAGGGCTACTGACATGAAATGCGTGATACATACATATATATATACGTAAACTTTTAAAACATACGCCTCTGTGGGAAACATCATCATCATATCGTACCCGGCCACGTGGAGGTCGGTAAATCCCAACTGATCCGTGGTTGCATAATAGGTGCCATACCCGGTCGACTATAGCGCGGCTCGGTAAATTAAAATAGATACATATATATATAATGCATGTAGGACTCATTGGAATCATATTCTGAACCTTTTGGAGTGACGTAAGGTCAATATTCTTCGTACACGTTATTAGGACTAACTCTTCGTCAAGAATCTTATAAGAATTAGGAAGTACCAACAACATTGGTAACATAATAATAAGAGAAGGAACCTCAACATCAATTGTTCCATAAGAAGGAAAACAATGTAAGTACTGCTAGCTTCTAAGAGTAGAGTATCTTTGGAAGCTCGTTCATTGCATTATGTATAATCGGAAAAAGAATGAAAGGGATAGCCTCGTACCTTGTATATATACTGCCCAACCTCAAGCTATGAGAATGTCACGACTCCTTAATCTACAATAAGAGAAACGACAGTATCGTTATCGTTTAAGCGTCATAACTATTATGTATCGACCATAAAATATTTTACGATGAAACGGACAACACCTCCCCTATATATATGACTTAACACAAGTCAAAACAATCATCAAACAACTCAAACAATATCAATAATAATCATATTGAGCCTCCCAAAACAGTCCACACAACCTAAGCATTTAATACATAAGACGACCACCGTAGTAGTGTCAAACGACCCGGAAATGTTACAACGAACGACCAGACCACCACCCTACATATATATGGTGTTTCTCCACACCCTTCCTCCTCTAAAACTCCACAAAACAGTAGTAAAACACGTAGCCTAACAGCAACACAAAACAGTCCATAAAACAGTCCGCTACAATTGAATAACTCTAACTCATGGCTTCCGATCACCGTCCCGTGAGTTCTTAAAAGTATAGAATGAATTTCCATGAATTTACAGAAGAAAAAATGGATGAAAGAGAGAAGTAAACTTACCTTCCTTGTTGGATAACTCAGCCCTTATGTTGGTTCTTCAAACTCTCGGTTTTACCCCCAATTAGTACTTGAAAGAGAGAGAAAATCAATTAGGGTTTGTGGATAATTTTTGGGAGGAAGCTTGCAGGGGTTTAGGTTAGGTTATTTGTGATATACAATGAGCCCACCCGAAATTGCCTATTTTTGGGCTCTCATTTAATTAAGTAGGTGACACACCTACTTGTCACTTAGGAGCCTGTGCAGTCTCGCAACAATGCCTATATCTCTCTACTCCGATGTCGTACAGTTTAATGCGTTGAAAACTATACTCATATATCTTCAATTTGGTGGGTAAATCACCCCGTAATTCCAAGTAAATTTGTAGAAAAGCTTAGTAACATTTGACCTATCGTTTAAATAAAATTATGAACATAAGTTGCGACACTTTTGTCGACTTTTGTTTCATAACTCGTTTGACTTCAAGACTTATGATACATATATTATATGATTCAAATACCTTAAAACACAACCTCTTGAGAATATTAAGAACCCCTTGGTTTACCCAAAAATACGGGTTACAACATACTTGATTCGTTTAACTTCTAATACTTGTTAATCACCCTTATATACTCTTGTATCATTAAGACCAATAGGATTAACTTCTTATCGTCTCAAGGATAATATCTTCTCAGATTTACGTCGACTAACTTATGGCATGAACCAACGTACGTGAATATGGTTTGTAACAGATGCAAACTAGTTTCATGAGTTATTTGCTCTAGGTGCCCTAGCGCACCTTATCCGTTAGGTGGTGATTCTTCAAATTCCATATCCCATCCCAAAAAGAAGGGAGTTGTCTCAAAGATGTCGAAACCCCGGGACTCCGCGAGGGAAAAGGGGGTGTGACAGTTAATAATAGTACTAATCAACTTTAGTTAATAAAAAATATGGATAAAAACTAACCTTAGATAACTCAAGTAAAGTCTTGGTCGAAATGACCTCTACAAGCTCCAAAGAACACCCCAATAGATCCCTGAATTATCTCTCCTGGCCTAGGGATGTATATAACCTTTCCAAGTGCACTGCAGCATAGCAAGGATCTGAATGCTCAGATGAGCACGCAAGCAGATAGTAGACTCCCTCAGGTTCGCTCACGAGATGCTACCATGCAGTCGGGCCCGCATATTGGAAGGTGCTTGGCAAATTAGTCATAACTTTATGTACAAAAATTCAAATGACATTTCCTAAATCGTTAAAAACTAGACTCAAAGAGATTTAATGTGAAACCTTCTTAACAACATAACTTATTACACATATGATAATTTGAATTAGATTATATGTGACTGTGTGTGTTTTTCCTTTTAACAATTCTAACTTTCAAAACTACTTCCCCTTATAATGAGGCCTTAAGTATTTGATAATATTTCGGGGAGCTACATTTACAGCTTCAATATATGCGACTTTTTTCTACTAGCATGTAGTTTTCTTATTGGTTTGGTTTATAACGTCAAAAGAATCACAAAATAGAAATTCACACACAATTATAGATTTCGAGCTGTAAAATTTATGTTTAATTGGCAAAGTTTGAATAATATGAGTTGATAAATAGGTACAATTGTAAAATAAGGTGCCAAATGAAAATTTGAGGGATCGTCAATGAATATGACCAAAAATGAGCCAACAACAATTTGTAGGGCTGCTTATTGGCAGATCAGACGGATATTTACACTTAATGTTTTGACTTATCGGTTGTCGGCTTGTAAATGTACTAATGTGCTAGCAAATCGATAAGATATCAGACGAATTGGTATCGGTTTAGCGATTATCGGACAGTTATCGGGTGGTTTATCGGCTAAATCAAATAGACAACGATCCATATACCACTTGACACTTCAGCAATTTAAATAGTACTCGCTCCGTTCCAGTTTGTGTGAACCTATTTTTTTTTTGGTCCGTTCCAAAAAAAGACCTCTTCCTAAATTTGGAAATAATTTTACTTAAACTTACAATTCTACCCTTAATGAGAAGCTTTTATAACCACAAAAAACTCTGGATTCCGTTTTGACTTATTTATGGCCACAAATTTCAAAAATATTTATTTTTTCTTAAACTTCGTGCCCAATCAAACACGTTCACATCAATTAAAACAGAATGAATAACTAATAGCCACCCAAAAGATCACAAAGATTACTCTCAAAGTTTACCCATTAACTGAGTGTGACTGTTATTATTCTAAGGGCGATTTGTGATCTCCTCCAATTCAAAGAAGCCATGTGCTGCTGAATTCACCAGCTGCCCAAATTCTTTCACCAAGAGAATGGTTGCTAATCTAAGAGCCCGTTTGGACATACAAAATTTTTACTTTTTTTCTCAAAATGTTTTTTCAAAACAATGTTTGGTTAAATCAATCTTACCAAAATTTTTAACTTCACTTGACCATCCATTTTCAAATTTGAACCAGTTTTTTAATTGAAAATGGGAATTTGTTAGTTCTTAGTTTTATAAATTTTACCCTATACTTTTAAAATTTATAAAATGACTAAGCAGTTATTAATGAATAACTTGTTCATATTCATGTTGTTTTTGGCTTAAAGTCCTTCTGTGTGTTAGTAGAATTAAAAAATATGATATTGATTTTGCATCTTCCGGTTTTGCAGTAAAGCAGAATATGAGTTAAACAATAACATTTGATTGTTTATTTCAAGTAGGATAATCATATTGGGGTGGTTTTGATATTTTTTACAAATTGTGGGGTATAAATCATGTTTCATGATTTTAGGAAAAAAACATTCAAAAATATTGCAAATATTATAACCAAACACAACTTCATCTTCAATTAAAATTTTTAAAATTTTAAATTCCAAAAAAAATTTTGGAATGCATGTCCAAACGCCTACTAAATATACTTGAGTCATGAAAAGACAACAAAGAAGAAAGCTTTGCTTCAATATATGATTGTTCTTTCCCTTCTCTGCTTTATGGGATTGTTTTGATCTTTTGAGAATTAAAACTTTGATGTGCATATACTTATTTACATTTATATTTAAAAATTTAAATATAATTTTTAACGGATTAACGGTTTATCCTATAAATATATTGAGTAACCCGCCTCCAAATTAATTAGCCATTAATTACAAATTTTAATCCGTTCACCAATCCTCAATCTGATTACCCATTAACAATAAGCCAATAAGTAATTTTTTACACTTGAGTTATCGGTTGCAGTTGGCTTTTGAACAGCCCTAGCAATTTGGGCTTCATGTGCCTGAAACAGAAAATGAGCCAGCAGCAATTTACCAACATTTTTTTACTTCCTTTTGTCACTTTCTATTTTCTTTAGGATTTCCTTTATCTTCATTTCTTATCTTTATTCCCAAGCCAAGAAAATTCCACTTTCAAAAAATAGAGGGTTAAGAAGACAAAGTCATAGCAGCAGCTAGCCAAAGGAAGAGTCAGTAGACAAATGGCCGCTTCAAGTGGCGTAGGGATTTTATGGCAGTCGAATTTTGCTCAGTGTCAAAGACCCACATTGGTTTTCTCTCCATTTCCCCGCCGATGCATTCCCTGTTCTTCTTCTACTGCAACTACCATCAGGATGACTGTTTCAGTTGATGAAAAGCAGAAAAACTTTACTCTTCAAAAGTCTGAAGAAGCTTTTAATAAAGCTAAGGTATGGCTAGATTTTATGTGTACGGCTTCTTTGCTCTTTCTTGTGCTTTTGAAATTATAAGATTAGAACTTAGTTGCTTTTAAGAATTGGCTTTTCCTTGCTAATAATTTTGATAAAAAAAATAGAAATTTTCTGTTTTTCTTGAGGTGGGGATTGTGAAGAAAAATATTTTGTCACGAATGGCATCAATCTCCTGAAATGATGGTGTGATAGTACCCTAGTAATTGACTTGGTTTTTGGTTGAGACATTATGAGTATCTTTTCGTGTCTAAAATAGGGATATTGGTGCTACGGTTATGTTTCGTGATAATTGTTAGATGATTAATTCCGTTAACTTGATGTCACAGCCCCAACTTTTGGGAGCGGGACCCAGGGCCCAGGGGCGTAGGGTATATTCAATGGGTTCAATTGAAAAATTCATTAAAATTACGAAAATAGTAGATATGAATTCATAACTTTAAAAATATAATGGGTTAACTGCTAAAATTTTTAAAAGTTGAACTGATAGGATTTAAATCTGGATCCGCCTCTGGCGGGACCGATGTTCAACCAAGGAAACACAGTCAAGCAAGCCTACATAGTGCCTAGAAATAATATGCAGTAGACAATCAAGAACATAGAAACACACATTGCTGATTCCTGTAACTTAAAAGTCCGCTTGATAGTTGACAAAAATGATTTTTAAGGGGAAGCAAAATGACAAAACAACATTTAAATTCCCCATACATACATGACCCACAATTTGTCTACGGAGTCTCTAAACTGTTATGAGTAAGGTAAAGAAATGCTGGGGACAAGGCCCGACTATACCCAAAAATAATATACAAAAGATCAAGATACAACATGAGGGCTTCAGTGTAGAGTACGGCTCACTAAAGTCAGCTCAAGAGAGGGTACACTTCTATCGTGAATCTGTGCCGTCGGCTGTGGTACTACCTACATCCATTAAAGATGCGATGTCTCCGGCAAAAGGAACGTTAGTACATATGAAATAGTACTAGTATATAAACCTAAGTACCCTCACATGAAATGGAATATCAAACATAAGAAGAGAGATACATGGAAATAGGGAGAATAATTGATAGAAATTAATATGACATGTTAAAACATAAGGAAAAGGTCTAACATGAGTAAAACCTTCAAATAAACATTGACATTTTAGTTGGGAGATCATTAGTTACCAAAAGGAACATATAACCACCATGTGAGCGGCAATGACGTCCGATCTCGGACGGATCGGCGGCTAAGCCGTCTCATCATAATACCATATGGATCGACGTGTCTTTGCTAGCAATATATCCATCCCAATTAAGGAGCATAATCTCATCACAGTGCGAAGGGACCCATGCCCAAACGTTTTCATACACCAGCACGTATAGTTTCAGGTATATGTTTTTGCAACCTATACCTTCTCGGTTACATGATAATACCCCCAAAAACATTTCTTTAAAACATCTCATATAACCTTTCTTTTCATTGTCACTTTTGAACATATATCATCATTCCGATTTTTGGCAAAAATGGCCACATCTTCATTCCTTCATTTTATTCACATCCCATGAATTTTTCGAAGGTCATAAAAATGTATTTAAAAATTGTAAAGCCATAGCTACAAACACATGAGTACATGCAAGCTTAAAGACTTGAAATAAATTTCAAAGAGGAGAACATAACGATGAAAATTGTAACATAAATCAAGTTTATACGCTTTTGGTAATTCAAACATTTGGGGCAATTCAAAACAAGAGGAATAGGAACTTGAACAAATCATACTTGGAGTTTATAAGGAGTTCATGGAATCCTATTCTATGAACTCCTTTAGCCAAACATATCTCAATTAAGCTTGTTAGTGATCCTTCAACCTCCCCCTACTATTACAACTTTAATTTATATCAACACAATTCAATTGAACCAACATTAGTAAGAATTTCCATACTTTAGGTCATTTAGGCTTTTTATCAAACACCTCCTCCTTCAATAAAATTTTTTCGTCTAACAACCACCTTTTATACCAATAAATCACCTTACACTCATCCTTAGGCAACCCACTATCTCCATTAGCACGCGCATGCCCAAGAATTCACTCCCAACCCATTAATCTCATCAATTAAACCATTTTACAATCTCCACAACACCAACACAACCTAGATTACGTATGGATTCCGATTACCATCCTATAAGTCCTAACACATATTTCTTACATAAATAATCACCATAAATTAGTTAGAGATGATAGACATACCTCTTGTAGTCAAACTCTTGAAAATTTCCACTTGTGATTTTCTTGACCTATATGAGAATTTGAATGGAAATTTATGGACTTCCAAGATTAATCCTTGTTAATATAAGTGTTTAGAGTAGTAATTAACTCAAAATACTCCAAAAATATTACCTTGGTTCATGGGAGGGATGTATACTCCAAAAATATTACCTTGGCTCATGGGAGGGGTGTATAGGACAATTTGCTTTGTTAGAACAAGCCCTAGCTCAAAGAAATGAGGTAGCCACTCTCTTTCCCCGACCTTGTGGTATTTAAAGGGTCCCTGTGTGTGCTGTCATTCACCTGGGCAAGTCAGCGCACACCGGGCGTGCAGACGAAGCAGAAAATCTTTCTTCTGTGCGTTGCCGCGCACATGGCAACCCCAGCGCGCAGCTGAGTGTCTGGATGGGACAGTGACCGGTAAAATGGCCATAACGTTCTGTAGAAATATCAAGATGACAAACGGTTTGATGCGTTGGAAGCTAGTTTCAAAGAGCTTTTATTTGATAGGTAGCTCACCACATAAATCATTATACTTTTGGAGTGGTACTCATTTGAAGTAGGGTCTTGTGCGAACTCATTTGAAACCTTAGCCCATTGTATAGTTCCCAACTTGGCTTAGTTCTACGGCTCCCCTTAGACCCTAAACCACATCCAATACACCTCCTACATTTACTATCATGATCATCTAAGCTGGTTCTAGTCCATAATCTCTTATGGAAGGCAAAACGGAAATTAAGCGACTCATGAGCATCCTTTAAGGCCTCAGACTTATAGGAAATGTTTAGAATAGACTAGTGAGACAATGTGTTCCGATCTGATTTATATTTCGTATTTATGAACCTTAAATCACTATTATGAAAAGCCATCACGTCACCATGCGCTTCAGAGAAATGTGCGCTTCAAACAATGACGTAT
Organism: Nicotiana knightiana; assembly: GCA_005239525.1. NCBI lineage: Eukaryota > Viridiplantae > Streptophyta > Magnoliopsida > Solanales > Solanaceae > Nicotiana > Nicotiana knightiana. The sequence goes on along the minus strand of MDKJ01036652.1, from coordinate 33,721 downwards.
ACAATAATCCAAAAGGATTCTTTGAATCTCAACATTGAGGAGTTCGACTAATACCAGCGTCATTGTATACTGTGTATGCTGAAATTAGTTATCCTATAATTAGTTATTCTAATTGCAATTTCATTATTATTGTACGAAAAATTCATATATGTTTGGTTTTCATAATTTTCCATAAATTGTACACTTCACCTCAAGAGCGTGCGCTTTACTTCTAACTTTTCTTGCGTTTTTTCCTTTTTTCAAAATTACTTTAAATACTATTGGACGAATAAGTTTAAAGTCATTTTAATATTTTATACTAATCTATTAAAGAAAAAACTGCCCTCCTTTGTTTCTTTAACTTGTTCTTTCTTAATCCACCTATCATGTGCGAGGAATATTACTTAAGACTTTTGACAATGAAGTATATGGCCCCGGCTTCCATTAGTTTACTACTTCAAGTTGTTCAGTTTCTAAGATGATGTTCATTAGTTTATTTATGTTTTCTCTAATGGCATCTAATGGCAGAGCATGAAAGACGACCCTTCAGTTTTTGCTTCATTTCAGACTCCCTTCAAGTTCATTGATTTCATCTCCTGTATGATTGTTGGTAGAAATTGATGCCAGGTGGTGTAAATTCTCCTGTACGTGCTTTCAAGTCAGTTGGCGGACAACCTGTTGTGATCGACTCTGTGAAGGGTTCTCATATGTGGGATATAGATGGTAATGAGTACATTGATTATGTCGGTTCATGGGGGCCAGCTATCATTGGTCATGCAGATGACGAGGTGTACTTCTTTGCTTTAACTCCACATTTAGATGAAAATTTTGATAGCCACCATTCGTTTCTTTGGCCACGCCCGTTAGCGGGATTACCTGCTTTCTGCTAGAAACCTGGTATTTGGACTCCCTACCTGTACCTGCTGCATTTCTTGTTCTCATAGTGGGTTGAGTTAGAAAATTGAAGCCTGTTCCATCCTGACGTTCGGCTCTAATTTATTAGTAAATCAATTATTCAACAATGTCTCGTTCCCAAATTAGTTTGGGTGGACTACATAATGCTAGTGAGTAAGTTATGCTCTACTCAGGTTTGTTTCTTTTCAATTTTAAATAATGCGTCTTTTAAGGCAAATTAAGGATTCTTTTGAAATTAGAGTTTTCCTAAATCGCACAGATATCTTTACAGGGCATTTAAGTCTCTTAATAAGAATAAAAGACTTCTGACAAATACCGGTACCGGAGGTCTTTTCCGAGTTCCCTCCAGTAGCCTTGATCCCCAACAGTTAAATAATATGAATGCTTTGTATTTTCGTGTTCTGTTATTTGCTAAACTGTAAAGATCCCAAGATACTGGAGGTCTTTGCCGAGTTCCCTCCATGTGATTTTAGGTCTACCACATTCTTTTTTATCACCTTTAATCTTTATAGTATCACACCTATACACTGGTGCATCTAGAAGTCTATATTAAACATAGCAAAACCATTTCAGGTAAACTGCTCTCATCTCTGTCTTGTCATAAATAATGTTGTTACTTATCAAAAAAAGAAAGCAAGGTTGTTCTAGAATAATGTCTAATGACTGGTACGAACATGTAGGCTGTTACTTTCTATTAATTTCTTTCACAGAAGTCTGTGTCATGTTGTTGGTAGGTCTTGCTATAGGTGCAAAAAAGAAAAACCTATGAGGCCAGTTAAGTTGAAGCAATTCAGTTATAGCTTGAGCTAACCTTTCTAGCTGATTGAATCCATACATTCCAGACTTGAGTAGAACCTGAAAAACATTGATTTGTTCAAAATATCTATGCAACCGGTGACAAGTTTTAAGAGGAATGGAGCATGTAACTGATCTCTACTGAACTTTGTTGAGGCACATTTGTTAACCATAAACATGGTTTAGGTCCTGTATCCATTGTCAGCTAGGAAGGGCAGCAGAAGAGGAAAATAGTGAAAGTTATTAATGTTTTTCTCCTTTTTTTTTTGAGGCAGTAAACCTTGAGTTACTTTACTTGCAGGTGCTAGCAGCCTTGGCTGAGACAATGAAGAAAGGAACAAGTTTTGGTGCTCCATGCCTCCTCGAAAATACTCTGGCAGAGATGGTTATTTCTGCTGTTCCTAGTATTGAAATGGTTCGTTTCGTCAACTCTGGCACGGAGGCATGCATGGGGGTTCTACGGTTGGCTCGTGCTTTTACTGGCCGGTCAAAGATTATAAAGTTTGAGGGTTGCTACCATGGTCATGCCGATCCATTTCTTGTTAAAGCAGGCAGTGGAGTTGCCACTCTAGGACTACCTGACTCCCCAGGAGTTCCCAAGGCAGCCACACATGATACTCTGACAGCCCCCTACAATGATATTTCTGCTATTAAGAGCCTCTTTGATGACAACAAAGGAGAAATTGCAGCTATAATACTTGAGCCTGTTGTTGGGAATTCTGGCTTTATTCCACCCAAACTGGAATTTCTAGATGTTCTTCGCGATATTACCAAAGAAAATGGTGCTCTACTTATTTTTGATGAAGTCATGACAGGATTTAGGTTGGCATATGGTGGCGCTCAGGAGTATTTTGGAATAACTCCTGATTTGACAACACTTGGGAAGGTTATCGGCGGTGGCTTGCCAGTAGGTGCCTATGGAGGAAGGAGGGATATCATGCAGATGGTGGCACCAGCAGGACCAATGTATCAGGCTGGGACCCTAAGCGGGAACCCATTGGCTATGACTGCTGGTATTCACACACTTAAGCGGTTAAAGCAACGGGGAGCATATGAACACTTGGACAAGATCACCAGTGAACTTATTGAGGGAATATTGGATGCTGGAAAGAAGACTGGTCATGCAATGTGTGGTGGGTATATTAGCGGAATGTTTGGCTTCTTTTTCACACATGGACCAGTTCATAACTTTTCGGATGCAAAGAAGAGTGATACTGCTAAATTTGCCAAATTTTATAGAGGAATGCTGGAGGAAGGTGTCTATCTTGCGCCATCCCAGTTTGAGGCTGGATTTACTAGCTTAGCACACACTGCAGAGGATATCCAACAGACAATAGCCGCTGCTGAAAAAGTTTTGAGGCAACTTTAATCGCTCCAAGTACTATCTAGGCGGAGGTTTTTACTTTAAGATTCTCTATTTTTGTATGATAAATAAAACATGATTGTAAGGAATAGTTTTCTACTGTCTTGTTCATTGAGAAACATCCTGCACCATCTTGCGCTCTTAAAATGACTTAAAACTTCACTTCTTTTTGCGAAAGATCTATTCTCCCACTAATGAATAATAATGCGATCGTAATCTCATTCTATGAAGTTAACCGGTTGGGATAAATGAATGCCGTCTAAAAGTTTGAATGAGACAAAAGATCAACCTTTAGCCTGTAGCTAGGGACTCCTTTCTATTGGGCCCCAAGTAAAGGGTGCGACCCTGAAACAAAAATAAAGTTGAAATTGTTTACCTTCATAATCGGATAACAATTAAATTTGTTAGTGGCTTTAAGAATACGCAGATTAGTTTGATACAAATGATAAATTGCAATAGAGTAAATAAATAAAAATATAGTAAACTCAAACCATGTGAGGAAGATGATTCTAGCCTCAATGAAATATCCACGCCGATCTGGGCTTACGAAGACGAGCACTGATAAACAAGAACAAGAACAAAGAAATAATAATATATTGCCTGGGATGCGTGTTATAATGTTTTTAATGAATAATCGGCCCCTTTTTATATAGTAGGGGAATCCTACTCTAGATACAATCCTTTAAAAGGTAAAAAATCTTCTGTTTAGCTAATCATCAGTTCTCCATCGATATGTGCCGAGATCCACGCCGTGATATCCGGCCGGTCGCGGATATCATGGCCTTCTGTCGGTCGTGCTTGTTCGCCTAACAACGTCTTCCAAAGTCTTTTGGGATTTGTTCCGATCCCGGATCATGGCCCCGATATTCTCGAGGGTGGGCGTCATGCCCTCGGGCTCTGACTCGATGAGACCCTTGCCTTGATTCCGGTCCCTTATCATCATGTTTCTAGCCCGATTTATCATACCGGAAGCCGGGGTGTACCATGAGCTCAGCTTTACCCGTATACAGATAGTCCCCTCGTTTCTCGGAGAGTAAATTGACGAGAAACGATATGAGATCCTTGATTCTTTCTTTAAGACGTGGTGACAAGCACGACAAAAAGCTCAAAACGTCTTGTCGGGCATGTCATAATGACCTCAAATGCGTGTGAGCCGTCGGTTGGCTGCCCCTGGACGCGAAACGTCACGGAGCCCCTATAAATATCCCCTCCTTCGTTCATTTACTTTACGTTCAACTTCTACCCTCGTCCTTCAGGATTTCATCATCCCTTTTTTATACTCTAGCATTTTTACCTCCGTTACTCAAGATTCCTCAATACGTTGCAAGATTTTTACTCATCCTCCACTCAAGCCAACACACCTGAGCTTCCAACTTTCAACCTTTCTCTATCTTTTTCAAACTCTCCCATGTAACAATGGCCAAAACTTCAAAATATGTTCACCAAAAGGTCGCTTCTACCTCCCAACCGTCTGTCGAAATTAACGAAACCACTCCCGATGTGGTCGGCCTCGAGGGGTCTGCTGCTAACATGGTCACCGATGAACCTCCCTTGAGGATGCTCAGTCCCGGGGGTTGTTCGGTTGCTCAATCACCGAAGAGGACCTCCCCATGGTCCAAAAAGACTGAAACTGGGCCGACAAAGACATACTGGTCCCTGACTCCGAGGAATCTATTACCACCCATGTTGAGGGATATCTGAGTGTTTACACTTATTCCTTTAAATTGGGCCTCGCGGACCCCGTCATCTTAGACTTTTGCAGGGGGTATAATGTATTTCTCGACCAAATTCACCCATCACTGTGGAGGATCGTGATCCTCCTATGATTCTTTGTGAACAAAATCGATGCGCGGACGTTCACCATCGATCATCTACTCCGCTTGTACAATCCCCGAATTTTACGAGGGAGAGCTGGTAAAGCTTGTAGGTTGGGCCATTAAAACACCATGTTCGAGCATCGACGAGGACCGGGATCGGGGTTGGCAAGGACTCTTTGTTCGGGTGAGGACCGTAATAAGTAGGAATTTTAACCTATTATTTGCTCTCTTTTACTTGTGTTTTAGACCAAAAAGGCTTGAAGGTATTCCCCAAAACTAATAAAATATGCTTGCTTGCAGGAATTGTTAAAAATGAGCCAAAGGAATCAAAATCAACTCACAAAAGAGTCAAAAGATGAATAAAAACCAAGACTGGGGAAAGAGGTCTGCAGTGCGGACCACACAAATATTGTGCGGCCGCAAAAGCTATTGTGTGGCCGCGATAAAAAGTATGCGGTCTGCAAGAGGGAGATTTAGAGATTTGCAAGTTCAGGATACATGATGAGCACCGACCGCACCAGAAATGTGCGGCCGCGAAAGTCCCTGTGCGGCCGCAATTAAAATTACGCGGACCGCGATGAATGATATTCGGAGAGCTTGAAACTTGAGCAAAAGGGAGGAGTGCGGACCGCACCAAAATTGTGCGGCCGTAAGATGTCAAGCGCGGTCACATAAACAATTGTGCAGTTCGCGAAAATGAAGAATCAGAAAGTTGATTTCAAGCCAAACTCAAGCAAGTGCAGACCACATCACTTTTTATGCGGCCGCATAATCAAGAGCGCAGCCGCACTTAGAATTATGCAGTCCGCGAAAGTCCAGCTCAAGCTAGAATTAAAAGAGAAGAGCGCGGACCACATTAGAATTGTGCGGCCGCGAAAGAAAGAGTGCGGTCGCACTCAGAATTATGCGGCCACACAACCTCCGCAGGGGCAATTTTGTCAGATGTTTTCAGCTTAATATAAATAGAACTTTTTGTCATTTTTAGGTTATATCATGTTTTGTATGAGCACTGGAGACGGATGACTTTTCTGTTTTCGGATATTTTGTACTAGATTCACTTCTTAACATTAGATTTTCATCCCACAATCTACTATTATGAATTTTATCTTCATTTCATCTTTAATTTCTTCTATTTTCATGAGTAGCTAAACCCATAACTAGGGTTGTGACCCAACCCTAGTGTGGGTATTTGATTTTAGGGCTTGAATGTGAATGGGTTAGTTATATTTAGCCTAGTTCTTCCTAGAACTCAAGAATTAATGGTTGCAAACATTGATTCATGCCTTTATGACTTCGTCCTTACTTGAGAAAGAGAGACTAAGTCTAGGAAAACTAGGCTAATAAGGAATTGGGGTGAACTCAAGAGATTGATAGCCCCAATTAAAGGGTTAAACCTAGAGAAAGTAATACCCGACTTGAGCTAATATCACTTGATTTGTATGAATACCCATTTGGACTTGAGAAAGCCAAATTGGGCAAAATCATTCCAATTACCGAAAGGTATAGAGTGAGTACCTGGGTGTGATAGCTATATTACAATCCCAACTAATCAAGCTTTCCCTATATTTTGCTACCAGTTAGATATCCACCTAGGTAGAAGTCACGAACCTAGTATCTTTGAAACACTTGAAAAACACCACCAAAAATATTGTCCTTAGTTTCAATTATTGCAATCTATAGAGTAAAGATAGAAGTAGAATAGAAAACCCAAACTTGTGGAAGTGTAATTAGATTCAAAGCCCACATTTAGCTTAGATATAAACCTAATTCCAAATATTAACTTCTTATGTATTCGATCTCGACCTTAGTTGGGTTAAAACTACATCGACCACCTCACTACTAAATGGTAGTGTAGGCTTGGACCCGATCAAATTTTTGGTGCCGTTGCCGAAGAGTTAGACAGTCTTAGCTATATATCTAAGTATTTGTGTGTTTTGTTTTTTTTTTCCTTCTATTTTTCTAATTTTATTTGTGAATTGCTTTTAGGTACCAAATGGCTCTTAACAACGAGGCCCTCGGAAATATACCACTAGGAGGAGGTTGATGACGAACAAGTGGATGAGGTTCATCTTGAACCTCAAGTACAAAGAAGAGGTCGCTCGCCTCATGACAACATCCCAAACCCTCCCCCACCTCCTCCAAGGGCAGCACACTGGGTGTTGTCCAACGAAGGCTATGCGAGTGCAATAGTCCCGCCCGGATCAGGGCGGGCAACTTTCAAATAATCAATGTCATGCTTACACCGTTGGAACAAAGGGATTTCTTCACCGGAGCTCCAAACCAAAATGCCTATAAGCATCTCAAAGGTTTTGTCGACACGTATTGGGGGAGCAAGCAGACTAATGTCTCCGAGGACGCATTGAGGTTAAGGCTTTTCCCATTTTATCTAAGAGGGAAGGCTTTAGATTGGCTAGAGAGGTTATCTAACCATTCCATCCACACTTGGGATGAGTTGGCCGAGAAGTTCATCGCAAAGTTCTTTTCTCCGGGGCATATGGCAACGCTAAGAGATAAGATCCTAGATTTTAAACTAGAGCCAAATGAACCGTTACATGAGATTTGGGAGAGGTACCACACAATGGTCAAAGAGTGCACTAACAATGACATGACCGAGGGCATGATCCAACAAATCTTTTATAGGGGGATCAATATAACTAATCAGTGTGTGGTAAATCAACTCGCCAGGGGTAATTTCATGAACACGTCGTATTCTGAAGCTTGTGAAATATTGGATGAGATGGCGGATACCTCTTCGACATGGAAAAGTAGAGCTAATATTCCTCAAGGTGACCCAAATGTAATTCACCTACACAAGGAGCTACATGATCATGGACAAGCTATAGCGGAGTTGACAACCACAATAAATCAATTGGCCAAGGCTCAGCTTCAACAAGTTCAAGGGCAAAAACAAGTGAATGCCATGGAGGGAGTGAACATGATGGTTAACGAGAGAAGGAAACGAGGTCAGCAAGTTCAAAATAATCCGGATCAATTTGAGAAAATTAATAGTGAGTACAATCAAGATGATGCATATGATGATCAAAGTGAAGAGGTACAATATGTCAATAATTATCAAGGTCAACAGAGCAATGCTCCAAATCAACAACAGTGGAGATCACAAGGAAACCAAGGGAATTGGAATTGTGGAAACAACAACAATCAAAGCAATTGGGGGAATAACAACAATCAAAATTGGGGTAATCAAGGAAATCAAGGAAATTGGGGAGGAAATAATCATGGTAATTGGGGTGGCAACAATCAGTGTAATTGGGGAGGCAATAACAATCAAGGGGGTTGGAACAACAATAATCAAGGAAATAAGGGGTCTGGCTTTCAAAGACCCCCGATGTATCAACAACCGAACAACCCGCCTCCATATCCGTCGCAAGGTCCTAGTTCTTCCAACAATGAGATGGGACAGATTGAAAACATGTTCAAAAAAATGATGGAGAAAAACGCCGACTCTGATGCCCAATTAGCCTCCCACAACACTTCTATCTACAACATGGAAGTCCAACTTGGCCAAATTTCTCAAGCTTTGAATACTCGCCCTAAGGAGGCACTACCAAGTGATACTGTGGTGAACCCGAAGGGTGGGAACAATACGGGGCATGCTACGGTGGTGACAACAAGAAGTGGGAGAGGTGGAGTTGCTAGTACCTCAAACTCAAGAAAGAATGTGAATGGTGATGATGAGTTGGTGCAAGATGGTGGTGAGCCAACCAATGATGTTCAAGAAAATGATGAAGTGAGGATATACATTGATGAAAATGTGGAGGAGACACAAGATGATATGAACCCTTCTAGGGAACATGTGATAGACGTACCAGATTCGATAGTGCCCAAAGCCAAGGATCCTTCTACAAGACCTCCTCCACCATATCCTCAAAGGCTCGCAAGAAAAACAATGAGAATAAATTCAATTAATTCATTGATATGATGAAAAATTTGTTCATAAATGTGCCATTGGTTGAAGCCTTAGAACAAATTCCGGGATATGCCAAGTTGGTGAAGGACTTGGTAATAAAGAAGAGATCAATGAACTGTGAAACGATCAAAATGGCACATCAAGTGAGTGCCATTGTGCATTCTATGGCTCCAAGGTTAGAAGACCCCGGTGTTTTTACAATCCCATGCACTATTGGTAGTGCCGATTTCGCCAAAGCTTTATGTGATTTGGGAATAAGCATTAACTTGATGCCATATTCTGTGTTCAAGACATTGGGGATCGGGAAATCAAGTCCCACATCCATAAGGTTGCAAATGGCGGAGTGAACAATGAAGAGGCCATTGGGGATAATTGATGATGTGCTAGTTCGAGTCAACAAGTTCATACTTCTCGTAGATTTTTTTATACTTGGCTCTGAGGTTGACTATGAGGTGCCAATCATTTTGGGAAGACCTTTCCTAGCTACAGGGAAGGCCTTAGTTGATGTTGAAGATGGGTAGGTCATCTTCCGGGTAGGCGATGAAAAGTTGTGTTCCATATTTGTAGTAAATGAGGCAACCTAGTAGCAAAGAAGTGTGTTCGTTAGTGGATCTTGTGACCGAAGTAATTGTTGATGACATAAGTGTTGTGATTAATGTTGAAGAAACATTGGAAGATGTGTTATTGAATCATGATGAGGATGATAAGGAAGTCTTGGTAGAATGTGTCAATGCTTGTAAAGACCCGTAAAATTTCTATGTCTAAAATAATGCCCGAATAGGTCCCTGTGGTGTTATAACTGTAAAAATTCTTAAAACGGTTGTATTTTGAGTAAAAAGTATCCCAGAACTTGAAAGATTAAATTTTCTAGAAATTGCGCGTTATGCGACGCACTATGCGATCACATAACAGGTATGCGGATCGCATAGTGGTCGCATACCTGGACAGCTTCCTGTCCATTTTGAGGACAACTATGCGGCCTAGAATGCGATCGCATTTCACGAATGCGGGCTGCATAGTTGTCTCATTCTTGCCCCATGGTTTTTGCGACGGAGGTTATGGGACACACTCTGCGATCGCATAACAAGTATGCGGACCGCATAGTGGTCGCATACCTGGGCAGTGTGGTTCCCATTTTGGCCCATTTGAAGGGCAACTATGCGACAGGAATGCGAACCGCATAGCAGGAATGCGATCACATCCCTGACCACATCTCTGTGTCGGGGCTCCTATTTTCTAAATTCAAGACCCGACCCCCTGTTTTATAAAACACCCCTTCCCTTCATTTTTAACGATTTTCTAACAAAAAATAGAGAGAGAAGGAGAGAGTTCTTGAGAGAGAAGGTTTCAACATCCTTCAATTTGATTTTTCAAAAATCACTCACACCCGGAAATTATCAAGTTATTGTCATCTTCTTCACTCAAAGAGGTAAGTCTTTACCCTATTTCCCCAATTTCTCAGATTTTGTGCAAGAATAAAACACACATAGGTTGGTTCTTGAAAATAAAAAGTGAAATCTTGCATGCATGTGAGTTAAACCCCGTAATCTAGTAAAGGGAAAAACAAGCTTGGGTAATCATTCTCAAAAGGGGGTTAGTAGTCTAAGTGGTCACATAGTGTTTGATAAAATGCTCAATTGAGTACACGATTCCTAATTCTAAGTGAAATATGTCACATTGTGGAACATATTGACGGTGCTAGACAGCCCGGTAAATTGTGATAGAAATTAAAAAGGGGACGGCTCGAGGTATGTATGGCTAATTTTAATCTTCGTAGAGTCACCTTGTTGGTGTCCAAACATTCGGTATGAGTTTCTTGCTGAGTATATGTGAATTGATTGCCCGGTTGTGTTGAGGTGTGAGATTTTATTCTCTGATTTTTCTTAGTCGACTATCATGATAATTGAAATCGTGAAAGGTGATTTCTATGTGATTACTCTATCATGTGCAAGGTTCGTTAAATGATTGAGTTTGTTGGTATGAAAGAATGGTAACAAACTCAAATGTGTAAATGTATCTAAGTGATAAGGTCTATGTAAAAAGTAATGAAAGGGAATTCTGAATTGATCTAATTAAACTAAATACCATGGAAATATCATATATGACTCATTGTTGGCAAGGTGTACAGTGGCTTAACTTCATATGGATTGTTGGTTGTAATGAATTTACATTCTTGTTTATGAGCATCTTTGTGGTTGAAGTAACGGATGATAAAGACTATTGTGAACACATGATTGGTTGGGTGTTATAAAATTTTACTCTTGATGATATGAAACCCTGAGATTGAATTGTGGGTTGTTTTGGTTTGCCATGAAATGTGATGGTCCGGTGGGATCGGGTTGCACGCCGCAACAAGAAGTAATAAGGGTGGAGAGGTAACAAGGGTGGAGTGCAAACTGTACGGTGGGATCGGTTTTCACGCCGCAACAAAAATGTAAGGTTGGATTGGGTTGCACGCCGCAAAACGTAGTAATAAGGGTGGAGTAAAATTGGTACGGTGGGATCGGGTTGCATGCCGCAACAGAATGTAATAAAGTGGAAATGTGATTGTGATGAAATGAGAATTTGTGAAGCTCTAAATTATACTTGTTTTCTATATCACTGTGCACTATGTGTTGGTTCCTTTAACTGCTTTTTATTTGTGCAACTCTTGATTTTACTTTGAATAAAGTTTGCTCATACATACTAGTACTATTCCACAGTACTAACGTCCCTTTTGCCGGGGGTGCTACCTCTTTTATATGGATGTAGGTGGGTCCATAGAAGGTAGCTCAGCTTTCTGTTAGTGGTGCCTCCTCAACCTCTTTAGCAAGTACTGGTGAGCCCCACTTCCTCCAGGGGCCGTGTGTAATTCATGTCATCTCTTTTGAGTCTGTTATGTATTGTAAGGTATAGCCGGGGCCTTGTTGCCGGCAAGTATTGTATAAAATCCTAGTATTCGTAGAGGCTTTGTAGACATGATGTGGGTGTATATATGTATTTTGGGTAGTAACTGTACGTATTCGGAATTGTGGTCCGTATTGGAAAGATATGTATATATTGTGTATGTTTTGGGAATCAATTGTTGAAATGCTAAAAGAGAAATGAACTTAAGTTTGTAAACCCACGCTTAAATCCTAAGTTGTTATTTCATATGGAGTATGGTGCATTGTATATACAGGGGAAACGCGTCGGGTAGGAAAGGCAATCCAGGTTCGCTTGACCAGGTTTACGCGGTTAGGTGCCGGTCTCGTCCCTCGGTTTTGTGGCGTGAAAAACTTGGTATCAGAGCCTAAGGTTTTAAAAGTGTCCTAGGATGTCTCGGAGCCGTGTCTGGTAGAGCCCTTCTTATCGGTGTGTTGTCGACCACATCTATAATTAGGGGGCTGCATGGACATTTAGGAAAGTAACCTTTTATTACTATTCTGTATCGTGAGATGTGGTGGGAGGTGAGGTTGTCTATCCCAAACTCGTGCATTGTTCTGATTTTCAGTAAATGGCACCCAAGAAGAGAGCTCGACTCGGCCTAGGGGCCAATGCCACCCCAGGAGTGGCCGTGAATTCTTTATCTGATGGGGTGGGTGAGAATGATTCCCCAACCCTGAATCTGCCTGACTCTTCCATCCCAGGCCAGTATATTCCTATTCCTGCTCCAGTAGAGGGTGCTATAGTCCCTCCCGCTGATGTTCCTGATCCTTCTTCAGTCCCAGCTTCCGGTCCCGGTAGTTTTGATGGGGACCTCAGGGGAGCTATTCAGACGTTGACCCAGTTAGTGTCCTCCCAGGCGCAAAGATGCCCCTGCACCCTCTAGTGAGCAAGGGGATTCTTCAGGTTCCAGGGTCAACCAGTTTCTGCGGTTAGCTCCTCCAAAGTTCACAGGCACCGACCCAGAGGCCGATCCTCAGGAGTTTATTGATGAGATGTACAAGACCCTCCGAGTTATGAGGGATACTGAGACATAGGGGGTTGGGTTGGCTTCCTATCGTCTGAAGGGAGCGACATATTCGTGATTTGAAATGTGGGAGAGTTCCCGTGGAGAGGGGAGCCCTCCGGCAAAGTGGGATGAGTTTGTTGATGCCTTCATGGATCATTTCTTGCCTGCCGAGACTATGGCGGCCCGTGCTGCGGAGTTCGAGGTCCTTAAGCAGGGCAACATGAGTGTGTGGGAGTATCATATGGAGTTTGTGCGCTTGTCCAAATATGTTGTTCACATGATGCCGACTATGGAGGCCAGAGTTCGACGGTTTGTTCAGGGCCTTGGTCCCTTAGTTGTTAATGAAGCTGCTACAACTGCCTTGTATTCGGATATGAATTATGGGAAGATGGTGGGATTAACCCAGGCTACAGAGGCTTAGAAATTGAAAATAAGGATGGAGAGAGAGAGAAGTAGTAGGGACCGGTCAGCGGGCAACCCTGGGAGCTCAGTTGGAGGTGTGAGATGGGCCCTTGGAAGAGGATCATCAGGGCCATCTCAGTCATATGCTCATTCCTCAGCCAGTGCACCGCTATTAGGGCATAGTTATCAGCAGGGAGGTCATTTTGGACCCGGTTCAGATAGCAGGAGGTTCCATCAGTCGGGTCGTTCAGGTGGGAGGTTCCAGCAGCAGCGGAGGGTCTTATGCCCTAAGTGTGGGAGATTTTATACTGAGCCTTGTTACTTTGATATTCCAGTATGATATAGATGCGGAGTGAGGGGCCATGTTCATCGAGATTGTCGTGCGGCCAGTCAGGGCACAGGTAGGGGTGCTGCTCAGCCCTCCAGTTCATCAGCTGCTACGTCTACGCCCTCCAGCACCAGCAGGACGCGGAGCAGCTAGGGGTAGAGCGCAGGGTCAAGGGGGACCCAGCCGATTTTATGCTTTGAGTGTCTCACCTTGGGGCACACCGGTTCTTTTTGTCAGAAAGAAAGACGGATCACTTCGGATGTGTATTGATTATTGGCAGCTCAACAAGGTCACCATCAAGAATAAGTATCCATTGCCTCGGATAGATGATTTGTTCGACCAGTTGCAAGGTGCTAAGTTCTTCTCAAAGATTGATTTGTGGTCCGGGTATCATCAGTTAAAGATCAGGGAATAGGATATTCCTAAGACTGCCTTCAGGACTCGTTATGGGCACTTTGAATTTCTGGTAATGTCTTTTGGGCTAACCAACGCCCCAACAGCTATTATGGATCTTATGAATCGGTTTTTCAAACCGTTTCTCGACTCCTTTGTGATTTTCTTCATTGACGATATTCTTGTTTACTCGCGGAGTTAGGAGGATCATGCTAATCACCTCAGGGCAGTTTTGCAGACTCTTCATCAGCACCAATTGTATGCAATTTTTTCAACATGTGAGTTTTGGCTAGAATCAGTCACCTTTTTGGGCCATGTTGTTTCCAGGGAGGGGATTCGGGTTGATCCCCAAAAGATTGCAGCGGTAAAGGACTGGCCTAGGCCAACGACCCCGACAGATTTTGCAGTTTCTTGGGTCTAGCTGGTATTATCGGAGGTTCGTGGAGGGATTCACTACTCTCACATCCCCATTGACTAAGCTGACGCAGAAAGCAGTTAAGTTTCAGTGGTCTGATGCATGTGAAAAGAGTTTTCAGGAATTAAAGTCGAGATTGACTTCGACACCAGTGTTGACCTTGCCATAAGGTTCAGAGGGATTTTTGGTTTATTGTGATGCATCGAGGATTGTTTTGGGGTGTGTGTTGATGCAATATGGTAAAATTATAGCGTATGCTTCAAGGCAGCTCAAGAATCACGAGAAGAATTATCCGACGCATGTTTTGGAGCTCGCGGCGGTTGTGTTTGCATTAAAAAGCTGGCAGCATTATCTATATGGGGTCCATGTGGACGTGTTCACAGACCACAAGAGTCTTCAGTATTTATTCAAGCAAAAGGAGTTGAACTTAAGGCAGCGGAGGTGGTTAGAGTTTCTCAAGGACTATGATATTAATATTTTGTACCATCCAGGGAAGGATGTGGTAGCCGACTCTCTTAGTCGGAAATCCATGGGTAGCTTGGCACATTTGGAAGCCGGTCAGAGGCTTTTGGCTCGGGAAGTTTATCAGTTGGCTAGTCTGGGGGTCTGTCTTTCGACCTTAGACGAAGGGGATGTCGTGGTGCGTAATGGAGCAGAATCTTCACTTGTAGCAGAAGTCAAGGAAAATCAATTCAAGGATCCGGCTTTGGAACAATTGAGGGAAGCAATTTTGAATCACAAGACTTCAACATGACGGTGTCCTGCGATGTCAAGAGAGGCTATGTGTTCCAGATATGGATGATCTCGGGGAAAGGGTGATGACAGAGGCTCACAACTCCAGGTATTCAGTAAACCTAGGTTCTACGAAGATGTATCATGATCTCAAAGGGATTTATTGGAGGAATGGTATGAAGAGGGGTGTGGCAAACTTTATGGCTAGGTGTCCGACTTGTCAGCAAGTGAATGCCGAGCATCAGAGGCCCGGTGGATTGACACATCTTATGGAAATACCGATGTGGAAATGGGAGATGATAAATATGGACTTTGTGGTGGGGTTACCTCGCACTCCACGTAGGTTCAACTCAATTTGGGTGATAGTGGATCGACTCACGAAATCGGCGCATTTCTTGCAAGTCAAGTCCACTGATACTGCCGAATAGTATGCTTAGTTGTATATCAAAGAAATAGTCAGGCTCCATGGAAATCCAGTTTCTATTATCTCGGATCGAGGGGCCCAGTTCACAGCTAACTTTTGGAAAAAATGTTCAGCAAGGTTTGGGTACTCAGGTAAATCTCAGCACCGCGTTCCATCCAAAAACTGATGGGCAGGCAGAGCGGACTATTCAGACGCTTGAAGATATGTTGCGGGCTTGTGTATTAGATTTCAAGGGTAGCTGGGATGAACACTTGCCGCTTATAGAATTTGCTTATAATAATAATTTACATGCTAGTATTCAGACGGCCCCATTTGAGGCATTGTACGGAAGGAGGTATAGGTCTCCAATTGGATGGTTCGAGTTGGCAAGGAGGAACTTCTAGGATTGGATCTTGTGCACCAAGCTATGGAAAAAGTTAGATTCATTCAGGAGAGGATGAAAACTGCTCAGAGTCGTCAGAAATCCTATGCGGACGTTCGTCGTAGAGATTTTGGAGTTTCAAGTAGATGATTAGGTATTCTTGAAGGTGTCTCCCATGAAGGGAGTAATGCGGTTTGGGAAGAAAGGAAAATTGAGACCTAGGTATGTCGGGCCGTATCAGATTGCTCAAAGGTTAGAACAGGTGGCTTATTGGGTGGAATTGCCCCCTGAAATGTCATTAGTGCACCTGGTGTTCCATGTGTCTATGTTGAAGAAAGTGGTTGGAGATCCATCAGCTATCGTGCCAGTTGAGACTATTGAGGTTAATGAAGAATTATCGTATGAAGAGGTTCCGGTTGCTATTTTGATAGGCAAGTCCGTAGATTAAGGAACAAGAAAATTGCTTCAGTTAAAGTGTTGTGGCGAAGTCAGCAAGTTGAGGAAGCCACGTGGGAAGCGGAAAAGAAAATGAGAGAAAAATATCCCCATTTTTTTGAATAAGTATAGTAGTGATCGTGCGAATTTTCATCTCTAAGCAATTATATGTTATGTTCAATTTTGTGCAAAAGCACCCCATTTTACCCTAATTCCTCTACTATTGTAACTTCTCAAGTTGTACCATAATTGTGTATGTTATGACTATTTGAGTAATGTGCAACCCCTTGGAGTAAATGAAATTATGTGAAACTCATGTGATGGTTAAATGATTAATTAAAGTGTAGATTGGTAATGATTAATTGAAGTGTAGATTGGTTATGATTAACTGAAGTTTAGATTGGTAAGGATTAATTGAAGTGTATATGGAATGTTGAAGTAATTGAATTATATGGGACTTGTCGAGGTGACCAAATTATGTGCAAGGCCATGAAATAACTAGTTGTGTGTGGAATTGGTTAGGAACATGTGTTCGGGGGCTCTCTGTAGGTAGATAGGCCTAATTACAGAGGAAACTCTGGAGAAATTTTTAGAAAATAGTGGAGTTAGTAAAAATTAGGGGTTGGCATATTGTGTTTTCAAAACCAAATGATTTCCCGATCCTCATTCGAGGACGAATGATTTTAAGTGGGGGAGGATGTAAAGACTCGTAAAATTTCTATGTCTAAAATAATGCCCGAATAGGTCCCTGTGCTGTTATAACTGTAGAAATTCTTAAAACGGCCCTATTTTGGGTAAAAAGTATCCAAGAACTTGAAAGATTAAATTTTGCAGAAATTGCGCTTTATGCGACGCACTATGCGATCGCATAACAGGTATGCAGACCGCATAGTGGTCGCATACCTGTACAACTTCCTGTCCATTTTGAGGACAGCTATGTGGCCTAGAATGCGATCACATTTCACGAATGAGGGCCGCATAGTTGTCACATTCTTGCCCCATGGTTTTTGCGAGGGAGGTTATGCGACGCACTTTGCGATCGCATAACAGGCATGTGGACCGCATAATGGTCTCATAACTGGGCAGTGTGGTTCCCATTTTGGCCCATTTGAAGTCCAACTATGCGACAGGAATGCGAACCACATAGCATGAATGTGATCGCATTCCTGACCACATCTCTGTGTCAGGGCTCCTATTTTCTAAATTCAAGACCCGACCCCTTGTTTTATAAAACACCCATTCCCTTCATTTTTAACGATTTTCTGACCAAAAATAGAGAGAGAAGGAGAAAGTTCTTGAGAGAGAAGGTTTCAACATCATTCAATTTGATTTTTCCAAAATCACTTAAGCCCGAAAATTATTAAGTTATTGTCATCTTCTTCACTCAAAGAGGTAAGTCTTCACCCTATTTCCCCAATTTCTCAATTTTGTGCAAGAATAAAACTCACATAGGTTGGTACTTGAAAATAAAAAGTGATATCTTGCATGCATGTGAGTTAAACCCCGTAATCTAGTAAAGGGAAAAACAAGTTTGGGTAATCATTCTCAAAAGGGGGTTAGTAGTCTAAGGGGTCAAATAGTGTTTGATAAAATGCTTAATTGAGTACAAGATTCCTAATTCTAAGTGAAATATGTCATATTGTGGAAGACGGTGCTAGACGGTCCGGTGAATTGTGATAGAAATTAAAAAGGGGACGACTCAAGGTATGTATGGGTAAGTTTAATCTTCGTAGAGTCACCTTGTTGGTGTCCAAACATTCGGTATGAGTTTCTTGCTGAGTATATATGAATTGATTGCCCGGTTGTGTTGAGGTGTGATATTTCATTCTGTGATTTTTCTTAGTCGACGTTCGTGATAATTGAAATCGTGAAAGGTGATTTCTATGTGATTACTCTATCATGTGCAAGGTTCGTTAAATGCTTGAGTATGTTGGTATGAAAGAATGATAACAAACTCAAATGTGTAAATGTATCTAAGTGATAAGGGATATGTAACAAGTGATGAAAGGGAATTGTGAATTAATCTAATTGAACTAAATGACCATGAAAATATCTTATATGACTCATTGTTGGAAATGTTTACCGTGGCTTAACTTCATATGGATTGTTGGTTTTAATGAATTTACATTCTTGTTTATGAGCATCTTTGTGGTTGAATTAACGGATGATAAAGACTATTGTGAACACATGATTGGTTGGGTGTTATGAAATTGTACTCTTGATGATATGAAACCTTGTGATTGAATTGTGGGCTGTTATTGTTTTCCATGAAATGTTATGGTCCGGTGGGATCGGGTTGCATGCCGCAACAAGAATTAATAAGGGCGGAAAGGTAACAAGGGTGGAGTGCAAACTGTACGATGGGATCGGGTTGCACGCTGCAATAGAAATGTAAAGTTGGATCGGGTTGCACGCTTCAACACGTAGTAATAAGGGTGGAGAGGTAAAAAGGATGGAGTGTAAACGGTACGGTGGGATCGGGTTGCACGCCGCAACTGAATGTAATAAAACAGAAATGTTATTGTGATGAAATGAGAATCTGGTAGGCTCTAAATTGTACTTGTTTTCTGTATCACTGTGCACTATGTGTTGGTTCCTTTAACTGCTTTTTATTTGTGTAGCTCTTGATTTTACTTTGAGTAAAGTTTGCGCATACATACTAGTACTATTCCACAATACTAATGTCCCTTTTGCCGGGGGCGCTACATCTTTTATATGGATATAGGTGGGTCCATAGAAGGTAGCTCGGCTCGCCGTTAGTGGTGCCTCCTCCAGATCTTTCAGCAAGTACTGGTGAGCCCCACTTCCTCCCGGAGCCGTGTGTAATTCATGCCATCTCTTTTGAGTCTGTTATGTATTGTAAGGTATAGCCGGGGCCTTGTTGCCAGCAAGTATTGTATAAACTCCTAGTATTCGTAAAGGCTCCGTAGATATGATGTGGGCATATATATGTATTCTGGGTAGTGACTGTACGTATTCGGAATCGTAGTCCGTATTGGAAGGATATGTATATATTGTGTATGTTTTGGGAATCAATTGTTGAAATGCTAAAAGAGAAACGAACTTTAGTTTGTAAACCCATGCTTAAATCCTAAGTTGATATTTCATATAGAATATGGTGCATTGTATATACGGGGGAAACACGTTGGGTAGGAAAGACAATCCAGGTCCGATTGACCGGGTTCACCCGGTTAGGTGCCGGTCTCGTCCCTCAGTTTGGGGCGTGACAATGATTTTCAAGGAATGGGATCATATACATATTGGCACCAAAAACTTTCTATGGACCTTGAGAACCGGAAGACTCCAGCAACAAAGCCCTCAATCGAGGAGCCTCCTACATTTGAGTTGAAGCCCTTTCCTTCACACCTCGAGTATGAGTTTTTAGGCCCCTGTTGCACTTTACCTGTTATTCTTTGCTCACGCTTAACTAACGTGCAGGTAGATTCCACCCTTGCGGTGCTCCAAAGGAGGAGGAAAGCAATAGGTTGGACATTGACGGATATTCGGGGTATAAGCCCCGCGTTTTGCATACACAATTATCATATTGGAGAAGGATGCCAAACCCTCCATGGAACATCAAAGAAGGTTGAGTGAGGACATGCAAGAGGTAGTCAAGAAAGAGATCATCAAGTGGTTAGATGCAGAGGTTGTCTACTCCAAATCTGATAGTTCATGGACTTCACCAGTACAATGTGTCCCAAAGAAAGGGGGCATGTCTGTGATTACAAATGACAAGAATTACTTGACCCCACAAGAACTGTCACCGGCTGGAGAGTATGCATTGATTATAGGAAGCTTAACAAAGTGACTCGGAAAGACCATTTTTCACTTCCATTTCTTGATCAAATGTTGGATAGGCTAGCCGGACATGCTTATTATTGCTTCTTGGATGGGTATTCCGGATATAACCAGATTCTTATTGCACCTGAAGACCAAGAGAAAACCACCTTCACTTGTCCGTATGGGACATTCGCATTCTCGTAGATGCCTTTAGGTTTATGTAATGCACCGATTACTTTTCAGCAGTGCATGATGGAAATATTCACTGACATGGTGGAGGACTTCCTTGAGGTTTTAATGGATGATTATCTGTTGTGGGCGTTCTTTTGAAGAGTGTTTGGATAATCTTGATAAGGTATTGGAACGTTGTGAAGAGACCAACTTGGTGCTTAACTGGGAGAAGTGTCAATTTATGGTCGAGGAGGGCATTGTCCCCGGCCACAAGATCTCCTAGAATGGTATTGAAGTGGATAAAGAAAAATTTGAAGTGATATCAAAACTCCCTCTTCCTACTTCCGTCAAAGGAGTGAGGAGCTTTCTAGGTCACGTGGGGTTTTACCGCCGGTTTATCAAGGATTTCACAAAGGTGGTGAACCCCTTGTGCAAGTTGTTGGCAAAAGATGCCAAATTTGTGTTCAATGATGATTGTATGAATGCATTTGAGATACTCAAGTATAAGTTGACTACCACTCCTATCATTACCACACCAAATAGAAGATTACCATTTGAGCTCATGTGTGATGCTAGCGACATGGCAGTAGGAGCAATATTAGGGCAAAGAATCAACAAGATATTCCATCCGGTCTACTATGCTAGTAAGACTATGAAAGACTCCCAAGTCAACTATACGGTGACCGAGAAAGAAATCTTAGAAATTGTCTTTGCTATGGAAAAGTTCCGCCCATACCTCATGGGTACCAAACCGATTGTTCACACCAATCATGCGGCACTTCGTTATTTGATGAGTAAAAAGGAATCTAAGGCTAGATTGATGCAGTGGGTGCTTCTTCTACAAGAATTTGATCTTGAAATCATAGACCGCAAAGGGAGTGAGAATCAAGTGGCGGACCAGTTGTCCCGATTGGAGGAGGAGGGGAGGCCCCATGATGGCCTTGAGATCAATGATTTGTTTTCGGATGAACAACTCATTTCCATGACTTTGGCTGGGATGCCTTGGTTTGCCGGTGTGACCAACTATCTTATGAGGGGCATCGTCCCAAATGAGTTCTCTTCAAACCAAAGGAAGAAGCTCAAACGGGACTGCTTGGATTATTATTGGGACGAGCCATATCTTTTCAAAATTTGCACAGATGGGGTTATCCGGAGATGTGTTCCAGAAGAAATAATTGGGTATTCTTGAAGATTTCCATTCTTCGCCCTATGGTGGTAACCATGGTGGAGGGAGAACTGCTACAAAGGTCCTAAGCTGTGGATTCTATTGGCCTACCTTGTACAAAGACGCTAGCGAGCTTGTTAAGCGTTTTGATGATTACCAAAGAGCCAGTGGGATCTCCAAGAAAAACGAGATGCCTTTCACCACCATCCTTGAGATTGATATTTTCGAATTGTGGGGCATCGACTTTATGGGTCCATTTGTGAGATCATGTGGGAACACCTATATTCTTGTTGCTGTGGATTACGTTTCCAAATGGGTTGAAGTAGTGGCTTTTCCCAATAATATACGGAGTGTGGTAGCTTTCTTGAAGAAAATATTTACGCTTGATTGTATAGCAAATGTTTGTGATTTTAAAGATATTTTCTATGTGTTATGATTTAAAAATGTGCAGTTCATGTTCAGATATCATTTTGATAAAATAGTTCCTGTAATGCTAAGATTAGTGTTGTTGATATATATTGTGATGCTTTTTCGAGTTGTGGATGTGTTGTTAGGGTGGTTTTGGTGATTCTCTAGCATGTGGATAGACCCAATTACATAGGAAACTTTGCCAAAATTTCTGAAAAATTTGGGAGTTAGTCACAATTTGGGGGCTTGAGGTATGTGAGAAAAGAGAAAAATTACGCTAAGTGTTTGGGGCGGAATCTACTTCTCATTCGAGGTCGAACGATCCTAAACGGGGGAGAATGTAAGGCCCCTGAAAATTTTGTTAAGGAATTTATGGTTTCGGGGTGCCGAGGTAGGCTCATGTGTTTGAAAATTACAGAAAATGATCCACGATACGAAAGTTTTGTGTTGTATAATGCATTGGAGAGTTAGAGATAAATTGTTGTAGAAAATGGCCTTTTTGTGATCCATTTGCGACCGCAAAATCACTCGACGGTTCGAATATCCGTCGCGGAGTGAAGTAGAGAATTAGCAATTTTAAAGCATCATTCTGCGGCCGCAGAATGATTTTGCTGTCGCAAAAGTGATTAGGCTATCGAACAATTGGTCGCAGTATTATTCTGCTATAGTAAAATCATTCTGCTTCCCACAAAACGATGCTGCTATAGCACAATTGCACCACATAATTGATTTTTCAGGGGTAATTTTGGCATATCCAATCCAATTTTGATATAAGGCCTTAGGGGAATCATTTTAGAAGGAAAAATGTGATTTTTTTAGACAGAGGAAAGAGCTATATTAGAGAGAGAAAGAGAATACCTAGCTACTTTGTTCATCAGTTCTTGCTCAAGGTTTGATGATTTCAGAAGATCTCCATCTAATAGATAAAATTCTACTCCCTAGCTCTACATTTCGGGATTCAGATTAAAAGTAGGTCATGAGAAGTATGATTCTTGGGTGTGAGAGTATTATGTATACATGTATGTACAAATAAGGTTTGTGGGAAGATTGTTAAGCTCAATGGGTAAAAATTAGGTTGTGAAGTAAAGGAAATCTTGTGGAAGAACCTTGTAACCATTTTGCACACCTAGTGTTTGATGAAATGCTTAAGTGAGGTGAACCCATGAATATCTTCCTAATTATGGTTTACTTTTGTTATGTTTCTAAATAGATTGCATTTGCTAGAATTTTTGGAACATCGTAGTAATGTAAGAAAATCTCAAGAAATGTATATTGGCTAAAACTTCTCTCTTAGAATTGAGTCCCACGGTGTTCATGAAATTTATGTAAGTCCCGAGTTGTTCGTTATAAAATTGGCTATTCTGAATAAGATAGTGTTGAAAGATATATGTTTAATATGTATTCCGAATAAGCAAAGTGTCAAGAATTATATATTCGAAACATGTTCCGAATGTTCCTGTCGCGTTATGTTATCTTTTGGAAATTGTGTTTAAGAATGATATGTGCATTAAAATGCTATGTCTTTGAGTGGTGTTCCAAATGAAGGTTATGATGCCAAATTGTGTGAGAAAACCTCAATATACTTAAGACTCTTAATTTCTCATATGTGTGCCTAAAGTCTTGATAGGAAATGTCTTACTATTGATAAAATATAATGATGTTTTAAAGTGAAATAAGGGAATTGGGGATATAAAGTGTGGCCAACGTGCCAAGAAAGAAATTTATACTTGTGGCCAACGTTGCCGATGAAATAAAATGATCGATGTGAGAAAAGTTGTGAAATGAGCCTTGATTCAAGTGTTTTAATGACTACGAAAATAGATTTTCCTAAAAGCTTATGTACTCAAGTCATGCCCAATGTGGTTGTTTTAACTAATGATATGTCTTGTAAGTATTCTCAACGTGTTTTAAGCTCTTACATATTCATGAGTTTAAATAGTGTATTTCCCTCTTTGGGGAAAAGTATTTCAAGAATAAATGGTGTGTTACTTGTTTATGATTTTAACTTGCACTTCGATTGCCAATCATTTTACTCCATTTATTGGAAAGAAATCTATTGTGTTTAAAGTCTTCATTTCTAATGAACATAAATTTGTGATTTCCAGAATGTTCTACAACAACAACAACAAACCTAGTATGTTCCTAACAGGTGGGGTATGGGGAGGGTAGTCTGTACGCAGTCCTTAACCCTACTTAATGCAGGTAGAGAGGATGTTTTCAATTGACCATCGGCTCAGGAAGGGTAATAATAAGGGCAAATCAAGAAAGGAAGAAAGAAAGAAGATAAAGGAAAAGGGAGAGAGAAAGGATAAGTAGTACCAAGTAATAGCAACACGGAATAATACAATACCTGAGGAGAACAAACCACATAACGCAATAAAAATCTAAGAATATGAAGGGACATGCGTACTACTAAGACTATCAGTGAGAAACTAAAAACTACCCTCTAACCTTCTACCTTAATCCTCGACCTCCACACCTTCCTATAAAGGGTCATGTCCTCAGTAAGCTGAAGCAGCGCCATGTCCTGTCTAATTACCTCTCCCCAGTACTTTTTAGGCCTACCTCGACCTCTTCTCAAACTCGCCTTTTCCATCCTCTCACACCTCCTAACAGGAGCATCAATGCTTCTTCTCACAACACGTCAGAACCATCTCAGCCTCGACTCCCGCATCTTTTCCTCCACGAAGGTTACTCCCACTTTGTCCCGGATAGCTTTCTTAATCTTATCTCTCCTGGTACACCCACACATTCATCTCAACATCCTCATCTCCGCTACTTTCATCTTCTGCATGTGGGAGTTCTTGACTGGCGAACACTCAACCCCATACATCATAGTCCGTCGAACCACCACTGTATAAAACTAATCCTTAAGTCTTGGCAGCACATTCTTATCACATAAAAGACCAGAAGCGAGCCTCTATTTCATCCATCCTGCTCCGATGCGATGTGCGACATCTTCGTCAATCTCCCCGTTACCTTGGATAATAGACCTGAGATACTTAAATCTCGCTCTCTTGAGGATAACTTGAGCATCAAGCTTTACCTCTACGTCTGCTTCATGGGTCCCGTCATCGAATTTGTATTCCAAGTATTATATTTTGGTTCTATTCAATTTGAAACCTTTATACTCCAAGGTCTCTCTCCAAACCTCCAACCTCGCGTTAACTCCGCTTCGTGTCTCGTTAATCAATATTATATCATTAGTAAATAGGGTTTGCTGGTCCTTATTTTGGGACCGGGAGCGAGAGGACAGACGAGATCAACAGAGAGAGTACATGGAGGCGAGGAGGACTCATAAACCGTAGAGGTCTAATGGTCCTTATTTTGGGAGGCAGGGTACTACACGGTAGAGGTTTTGTGGGTCAGCCAGTTCAGTTTGCATTACTGTCTTCGCATGGAGTTTCGAGAACTCATGGGTCTCAGAGTGCTCGTATTGCACAGTTCCCACAACCACGTCAGTAGAGATGTTCTTTTGAGTATGGAGATACCAGTCATAGAGTGATAGATTGTTCTAAGATTCAGGCAGGTGTGTCACAACAGGGTATTCAGATGAGTAGAGGGAGCCCAAGAGGGGGAGGCTCGGCCCGTTAATGTGTTTCGTATAGTAGGCCGGAGGCCGTCGTGCCAAATGTTATCATACATGTATGTTTTGATTTGTTACATAGGGGCACCAAATGTATTTCATTATAGCTTTGCTGGTCGGGACGAGTTCCTCAATTGTTGTTTCATTTATGAGTGAGCTTCGTGCTTTGCACTTTATTTTTTTGCGTTGCTCCTATTTGGAGATTCAATAAGTGGTAGCTAGTGTCTATCATTGTTTTCATTCATCATTGAGAGTGGTGAGACTAGAAGTGAGTCCTAGTTTCCGTCATGGTAGGCTTATTGTGATTTTTCGTAGTATTTTGGTTACGAGCAGTGATTCGATACTCTATTGAGATGAGGGTTAAGTAAGCGTTATGATTTTATTGGTTGAGCTGAGTTAGTGGGAGATTTCAATTAGTATGATATATAGTCGGTATGTGATTTAGAGTTGGGGGCGACACCCTCGTGATCTTTGTGATTCGACATGTTTGGACCGGGCTGAGTACCGCGGTGGAAATTTTATCAGGATGGGATCCTTATGATTTGCTTATATAACTTCATTCTCTCCTTGTTATATTGTTTGTAGATTAGTACTGATAGAGAGTAGTACCTGCCGAGCTTGTTTGTTAGTTTCCTTATGTGTTCTCTTTTCATATTCAGTCATTTTCATTCTGTTTTTCTTCAGTTTTAGCTTGCGGGGTGTGTCCCCGATGGTGTTAGTCGTGGCTTGATGATTCAGATGTCTAATTATGAGGTCTTCATGTTTCTTGCATCCTTATCAGTTTTATGGAAGGTTGAGACAAAGTTCTTTCAGATGTGAGGCTAATTGTCAGTGTTGAGCTGATTTCGGGCAGCTATTATGACCAGAAGTGTTTTCTTTGGGCTTATTTGTGGTGTGTTAGGTTGTGTGGTCATACCTTGTGGGTGTAGGTGTGATTTTTTGTAGACGGTTGAGATTGATTCCAGATGTGAATACAGAATCAGGTCTTTTGGAAATGAATAGAAGGTGAGAGTTTTAGCTATAAGGCTTATCAGTGTGGTAAAAAGGCTAAACTGCAGTTAAGATGGTGTCATCAGGTTTGTGTAGGTTGGGTGACGAGGGATCACTCGCGGGTGTATGTTGGAAGTGCACATTCAGTAACCTGAAGGCTTTGAAGCGATTTTTGGCACGTTCGAGGACAAATGTTTGTTTTAAGAAGGGGAGAATGTAACAACCCGATCGGTCGTTTTGAGATCTTAAGCTCCGTTCGGTGGAGTAAGGTCTTGAACAGATTCACATTGTGTATACCGGCCTGCGTGCATGGTTGGATTCATTTACCGGACGATCCGGAGTCGAATTGGAAGAATGATTTTAGTTTTGGAAGCTCAAGCAGTGGAATTTGACCAAAATTTTGACTTTTATGTAAACGGCTATGAAATGAGTTCTAGATAATGTCAACAGCTCCATATGGTGATTTTGGACTTAGGCGCGCATCCAGAATTGGATTTGGAGGTCCGTAGAAAAATTTGAGTCAATTCGGCAAAAGTTGGAAATTTTGAACTTTAGGAAATGGAGAAGTTTGACCACAATTGACTTTTTGGGATATCGGGGTCAGAATGCGATTCTGAGAGTTTGGGCAGCTCCGGGATATCAATTGGAACTTGTCTGCAAAATTTGGCATCATTCCGGGTTGAATTGATAGGTTTCGGCACGAGTTTAGAAGTTTGAAGATTTGAATGTTCATAAGTTCGATCTATGGTGTGATTCGTCATTTAAGCGTTGTTTAATGTGATTTGAGACTTCGAGCAAGTTCCTGTTAGGTTATATGGCATATTTGTGTGTTTAGACGGGGTACCAAGGGCCTCGGGTGTGTTTCAGATGGTCTTCGGGTCAATTTCCTTCTATTTTGGACTACTGATGTCTGTCAGCTGGTTTTCACTTTCGCTTTCGCGTTCACGTCTGCGCCTCCGCGTTAGCGATGATTAATTTTGGAGGAGGGAATAATTTTTCTTGGCGTTCGAATTCTTCATTCCGCGATTATGGAAGAAATCCTTGTTCTTAATTGCGCGTTTGCGTAGTTATGCCATTCCACCTTCCGTGTTCGCGTACTACTCCATGCGTTCGCGAATGGCAATCGCTAGGCCATCAGATCCTTCTTCTTCGCCTTTGCGTACGTGATGTTGCGTTCACGATTCTCATCTGGGCAACCTTTGTTTTCCTTCTTAGCAAACGCAATTGTTCTTCCGTGTTCGCAATGCACAAACATTTGAGCAGGCAGAATATATTCCAAAATCGAGGGTTACACCATTTTTATCACATTTTGACTTGCAGAGCTCGGTTTTTGGCGATTCTTGGTGGGTTTTTCAAGAAATTCGATTGGGTAAGTGTTCTTCACTTAGAATCAAACATATTCCATGATTTGATCTTTGTTTTTATCATTTAAGTTGTGTTTTTAGTTGGGGAAGATGTTGGTTTTTGAAGAAATTCCCAAAAAAGAAATTTCATGATTTGAGGGGTGAAATGGTATCGGAATTTGGTAATTTTTGTATGGTTGAACTCATTTTGGAATGGGTGTTCGGATTTTTTAAAATTTGTCGGGTTCCAAGGTACGGGCCCGGGGGTCGATTTTTAGATTTTTGTAAAGATCAAAACTTTATTATCCGGAATAGTTCCTTATAAGTTTTATGTGTGTTTTGAAGTTGTTCTAGTTGGTTTTGAGCCGTCAGGAGGCCTTTTCACCCGAGAAGTCCATTTTTGAGTACCGGATTGTCGTCCTTGTGGTATGTATAACCTTGTGTGAGGGAATTACCCCTTAGGATTTGAGTCTTGTATGTTGATTGTAGTCCGTGTACGCGAGGTGACGAGTATGTTCTCGGACTTTTTTTGTAGAAGGTTAACCTTTTAGGTTTCTTAGGTCCTTATATTCACCTTGTATGAAGTTGTTCTTGATACCCTTGAGTTCTTAATTGCTAGTTTCACCTCTCTATGCTTTGATTAGAGATAATTGCTTTAGGATTCACCCTTACTACCTTCATGACCCTGATTGACCTAACCAAAGGCTTTACCTCTTCTATCGTCATGCTATATTTTCATAAACTGCCTATAATTAATTGAAATTATTAGTGTCTCATCCTAGAATTGTTAGCCTTAATTGGAGTTACGAGTATCTTTTGCTGCTTACCCTTAATTGAAGTGTTGACTATCTCTCATAATTGCTCAATCTCATAAGGGGTTTAGATAACTTATATCTTAGTCGACTTGTCCTTACTTGGAATTATTTGACTTGTGTTGGCTTCTTATTGTTGACTTGAATATTTTGGATTCGTTGCTTCTCCTTGTTTTTCCCTAGTCAAGTTGTTCTCTTTACACTTAGCATTCTTTACCGTGATTTTTCCTTGTGAATGAGTTCTACTGTCTCATTGTGATTTGAAGTTCTTGTATTGATTTACTCATCGTACTTTGTATTAATGTCATTGTTGCTTGTATATGTTATGGTGATGTACAATTTTTCTGCGACACTGTAATTGTTGTCCTTGTTGGTTGCGATGCATATTTAAATTGGGACTACAGACGTATTCCGGGAGATCCCCATGTACTGCATATTTAAATTGGGACTACTGACGTATTCTGGGATATCCCCCTGTACTGCATATTTAAATTGGGACTACAGACGTATTCCAGGAAATCTCTCTGTACTGCATATTTAAATTGGGACTACGGACGTATTCCGCGAGATCCCCATGTACTGCATATTTAAACTGGGACTACGGACGTATTCCGGGAGATCCCCCCTGTACTGCATATTTACTTTAGGACTAGACGTATTCCGGGAGATCCCCCAGCACTGCATATTTATTTTTTGACTACGGACATATTTCGGGAGATCCCCCTGTATTGCATGATCAATTTTGAACTACGGGACGGGATCCCGGTAGGTTTATTGAAGAAACTATGTTTGAAAGATATTTATTCGAAAAGTATTTGAAAAGCGTTTATCTTGAAGAAAACTACGTTTGAAAGACTATTATTTGGAAATGTATATTTGAAAAGCATTTATCTTAAACTATGTTTGAAAGACATTTATTGAAAAAGTATATTTGAAAAGCATTTATCTTGAAGGAACTACGTTTGAAGATTATCTTTCTGCAAAGTTTATATTTGGAGGAAGTATATTTCAAAAGAATTTTCTACTTGAAAGGATTATATTTTAAGGCTTCCAATATAAAACTTGAAGGTGAAAGTTTACACTTGAAGATTTTGATCAATTTATTGGCTAAGGCCTGATGTGCAAACTATTGCAGTGTTGAGTTACTACGTGCCCTTACTGTTGTGTTCCCATCCATCCTTCGGTATATTATTTTGGTGTTCCGTGTTGTTTGCTGTTTTTCCTTCCTTATTGTAGTTGTTATGTTATTAGCCATATCGTATAGATATTAGATAGATGTTATGTTTCCGTTATTTCTGTACTTATGCCTGTTTAGTTTATTAGACCAGTGGGTGTCTTGACTAGTCCTCGTCACTACTTCACCGAGGTTAGTCTTGATACTTACTGGGCACCGCTGTGGTGTGCTCATACTACACTTCTGCACATTTTTGTGCAGATCCATGTATTGACTGTTAGTAGCTGTGCGGGTCATTGCCGAGGAGACTCAAGGTAAACCTGCTGCTACGTTCGCGGGCTTCGGAGTCACCTTCCTGATTTTATTCAACTGTTCTTATTCATTTCCAAACAGTTGTACATAGAAATTGTAGTAAACTCTGTAGAGCTTATGACTTGTATTACCGGTTTTGGAAAAAAAATTGTAAATTCTGTAAAGATTTCTATATCGAGGTTGTTAGTCTTCCATTATTATTATTGTTGTTATTAAATAAATGCTAGGCTTACCTAGTCCCTAAGACTAGATTCCATCACAATACCCAACGGAGGAAAAATTGGGTCGTGACAAGTTGGTATCAGAGCTCTAGGTTCATAGGTGCTACGAGTCATAAGCGAGTTTAGTAGTCTTGCGGATCGATACAGAGACGTCTGTACTTATCTTCGAGAGGCTACCAAACTACTAGGACAATTCCATTTCTTTCATTCTTATCGTGCGAGTTCATTGACCTTGAAGTTTGAAATTTATCATTCTATTCTCTCACAGATGGTGAGGACACGAGCCGCAGTTCCTGAGGATGTTACCCCCGAGACAAATATCGCTAGGGGTATAGGCAGAAGTGACACGACCCCAAATCTAAGTCAGTCGTGATGGCGCTTATCGTGGAACTAGGCTAGCCAAAACTACACTCAAATCAACTAAAATAAAGAATAAACTCTATAATAGTAAGTAGGAGAGAGCAGGACTGCGGATGCGTGCAGCTGCCTCGCAAAATCTTCGAGAAGATCTCTGGAACAGATACACATCTCACCCTGCCTTAACACCTGGATCTGCACACAAGGTGCAGGGAGTAATGTGAGTACGCCAACTCAGTAGTAATGAAAATAAACTAGGCCAGAACAGTAAGAAACACATAAAAATCAAATCATCATTTCACCATAAGCACAACCGTTCTTTCCAACAATGTATACGTTAAATCATCACGCTTAAAAGCCGATTTCAGTAAAAGTCATTTGGAAATATACTTGCCAATAGTTTCAACATAACTTTCAAGAAGTTTAGTTTAAAAACGATAAAATTCATAAAAAGGCCCCTCGGGCAAAACATATTTCATAAGTTCAGAGTGAAAGTAGTAAAATCATAAGTAGCCCCTCGGGCAAAAACATGTATCAGAACCTGCCCCTCGGGCATGCCTCACAGTCACCATAATTAGCCCCTCGGGCATACCTCACAGTCACTCATAATCAGCCCCTCGGGCATACCTCACAGTCACTCATGCCTCCTAATCACTCGTCACTCGGCACTCAGCACTCGCACTCAGTAGGTACCTACGCTCACTGGGGGTGTGTACAGACTCCGGAGGGGCTCCTTCAGCCCAAGCGCTAATATCAAGCCACCTCATGGCGTATCAAATCCTCACAATCAAGCCTTCGGCCTCACTCATTCAGAACCTCTCAAAAGCCTCTCGGGCGTATCATTAAAACGAGTTTCTCGACCCAAAACATCATTTTATATCTCAAAATAGTGTAAATAAGCCTGAGTTTCGAAAACACTTAAGCACAACATGACTGAGTGTAAATCATAAATCAACAATAGCAGTGAAAAGTCCCCAAGGGGTCTAAACAAGTCGGCACGAGGCCCCAAACATGGCTTGTGGCCCAAATATAGCAATAGTCCTTAGAACACAATTTAACATATAATTTAGATTAATACGCAACTAAATAGTTTCCCCGGAGAGGAACAAGTCCAATCCAAAAATCAGTGTGCACCACATACTCGTCATCCGATATGTGCGCCATTCTAAAAATAGTGAGAAATATGAAGTCTGGGGTTTCATACCCTCAGGACAAGATTTATAGCAATTACTTACCTCTACCGGGCCATAATACTAATCCTCAATGCTCTTGCCCCTCAAATCGGCTCCCGATTGCTCCGAATCTAACCAAAACCAGATTAACATCATCAACATACGCTAAAGGAACAAAACCCAATCAAAAACTATCAATTTAGATACAATTCTCGAAATTTAGCCAAACCCGAGCCCCGAAAACACATCTCGAAATCCGATAAAAATTATATCTCAAGAACCCTTATCCTCCCATGAGTCCGTACATACCAAGAACATCAAAATCGGACCACAATTGCCCACTCAAATTTCCAAAAGAAATTTCCAAATCTTTCCTCCCATTTTCCCCAAATTCTCTACTTAATTCCTCAAATTGCATGGTGAATAATCAAGACAAATTC
This sequence comes from Nicotiana knightiana, assembly GCA_005239525.1. Taxonomy (NCBI): domain Eukaryota; kingdom Viridiplantae; phylum Streptophyta; class Magnoliopsida; order Solanales; family Solanaceae; genus Nicotiana; species Nicotiana knightiana. The sequence goes on along the minus strand of MDKJ01036652.1, from coordinate 1,590 downwards.
ATGAAATTAAACCAAAAATAATTGAAGAATACTTACCACAAGAATCCCACTGAAAATCTCGTCCAAAATCTCCTTCCCACCGAGCTCTCAAATGGCAAAATGGGTTATTGCCAAGAACCCCCGAAATTACAAATTAAACTGTCTGCCCAGACTTTTACACTGTGCGATCGCGGAAAAAGGCACGCGATCGCGAAGAACAAAATTTTCCCAACCAAACTAACCCTATGCGATCTCAGAGACACCTATGTGATCGCGGAAGGCAACTTCTCAAAGCAATGGGATCGCGACCAGCTCTATGCGATCGCATAGAGAAACTCCATCACCTCATTGCCACACGCGCCCACACAGTACGATCGCAACAAGCCTCACGCAACCGGACTGTTCTGCCTCCTCCCACTACGCCAAACACAGCAGCAACAACAATGGTCCTTTTAAGGCCAGACACATTTTGTTAACCACCCGAAACACACGTGAGGCCCCCAGAACCTCAACCAAACCTACGAACACACCCCATAACATCATTCAAACTTAGTCGAGCCTTCTAAACACCAAAAACAACGCAAAAACACCAAAATTACATCAAATACAAGCCTATGAACTCTGAAACTTCTAAATTTCGCCAATGATGCCGAAACCAACCAAAACACATCCGATTGACCTGAAATTTTGCACACATATCCAAAATGACATTACGAACTCGCTCCAACTTTCGTAATTCCATTCCGACCCCGATGGCCTATTTTCCACTGCGACCAAAAATCGCCAAAAACTAACTTTCGCCAATTCAATCCTAATTCTACTCTGGACATCAAAACTTCATTCCGAACACACTCCTAAGTCCCAAATCACCTAACGAAGCTATCCGAGCTATAAAATCCATATTCCAAGGTCATTTACCAATAAGTCAACTCCCAGTTGACTTTTTCGACTATTAAGCTAATTTAAGAGACTAAGTGTCTCAATTCTCACCACGACCACTCCGAACCCGAACCAACTGACCCAACAAAATAGAAATAGGATAAGCGACATACCTTAAAGAAGAAACGGGGAAAATGGGGCTAAAATCTCGGAACGACCGACCGAATCATTACATCCTCCCCCACTTAAACATATGTTCGTCCTCGAACGGGCCAAGAGTTGTTCTCCAACACCATCAAACTGCCACGTACCCTAACATGCACATACTCGGGGGCGATCCCACGTCACACTATCCCATATAGGTCCAATAGCACAACACCGTTGAAATTTCGAAATCCAATCCTGACCCATAAACCTTAGAACCAAATTCCCACTTCTGAAATAGTAGAAAAGATCAAAATTCCATAATTATAAACTAAACAGGTCTGAACATGCTGAATCAAGCCATATACGCACCCCAGATGAAATCAAATAATACACCGCATGACTCAAACATCCAGAGTGATAACTCCTAACCACAATAGCTGCTCGGAACAATCCAATGCCGATACATAACCTCTTACCAAGAAATGCTTCGCTCTAACACTTTCACATACTGCTGATGAGGAAAGAAACACGTAGAAACTAACAACCATTCGTCCGATCAGTCAGATATGAAGCTCCCCCTTCCCA
>ML408012.1:17673-53165 GCA_005239525.1 Nicotiana knightiana | reverse complement strand
CGGGCTCGAAGACCACCGGTTAGGTTGGAGCCTAACCAAGGTTTACTAGTAAAGGACTTGTAGTTGCCTGTTGCTATATAGTTCCAACCATCAGCTCATTGGGATGATACAACATAATTTAATAGCAAATCATGTATGTACATAGCCTATGGTTATTAAGTTTAACACAAAAGTTCTTAGCCTATCATTCAGGCTAAATAACAGAAAGAAAGAGAAAAAGTATACCTGAGACCCTCAAAATTATTATTATTATTATTATTATTATTATTATTATTATTATTATTATTATTATTTACTAGTAAAGGACCTGTAGCTATATAGTTCCAACCATCAGCTCATTGGGATAATACATCATAATTTAATAGCAAATCATGTATGTACATAGCCTATGGTTACTAAGTTTAACACAAAAGTTCTTAGCCTATCATTCAGGCTAAACAATAGAAAGAAAGAGAAAAAGTATACTGAGACCCTCAAAATGTTGATCCAACATATCGTTTTCTGAATATTATTAAGAATGGAAAATTTACAAAGAGGAATAGTTTATAATATTTCTAGAGAGAGATTAGAGAAAAGGAAAGCTTATGATTTCTGGTGGCTTGGCTAATGCCTGCCTTTTCTAGTGAATTCTTGATCCTTATATAATGGATCATAGCTAAAGAAAACAAAACTAATGGTCGACAAAATAATTACAACATGGGTCGACAAAACTAAAAGTTAAAAGAAAAACGGGCAAAAACTTTTATTAAAGTAGATTCTTTTATAATGGAGGGGTCCGCTTGCTTTATTAAAGCTTATTTTTATTACCCCGATAATTGATGTATGGGGCCTTCTATTTAATAATGGGAGGAGGGTCCGCTTGTTTTATTAAAGCCTGTCTTTTCCTTTGTTGTCCTTTCTCGCAGAAGATTCTTCTGCACCTTCTTTCATTTTCTTGAGGAATTCTTCAATTTCTTCAAGATTGGCTTCTGCACTGTATTGTGGTTGAGCTTCACCTGCTATGAAGGTTTCTTCATCAGAAGTATTGCTGATGGAAGCCATTGATATATCATCGCTAATTTGTGATCCAAAATTTCTTGCTAAGTCCTTCTTTATCTCTTCGAAGTATGAAGCAAGAATTTCTTTTTTGGAAATTGCTCCTTTCTTCATTTGGAGCTTCTTGGTAACTTGTTGAAATGGACTTGATTCTGCCACTGCAAAATTTACCTCTTGCTTGACATATATGTCAATTTGTTGGATCAAGTCATCACCATAGCTTTTTCCATACTGATCTGCTTGGAGTAACTTGCTCCAGAATTTATTATAAAAGATCCTTTGGAGACATGAAATTCCATCGTTGGTATAACCAATTTGAACATTCCATTTCATGATCCATGGGATTGAAAATTCTATAAAAAAAAATGGCTGCTATGCCATCGTAAAAGATATTATCCTTTTGTAATGAAATAATTTTGGGAGATATATCTACCCATTGAGTATATAATTTTTTAAAATTTGGAGGAAGAATTTCTAATGATGGACCCTATAATTTCCACCATTTACAGAACCAATTTGGGATCTGTTGACTCATCATATTAGAATAAATTTTAATAAACCAAGAGTGTTTCCTATTAGGATTCTCATAGAGAAAAGTTTTATTAAAACTTTCTACATAATTCCAGTAGTTATATTTGACTGCGACCTTTTAGTCTGGATGAGTATATTCTCTATCCTTCAAGGTACTGATTCCCCATTCATCAGAGGGTATTACCCTTTCAATGATTATTTTTGAAAAACTATAAGTTTTTCTTGTATTGGCAGGATAGAAGTGCTGAATTTCAGTTGATCCTGTTGTTGAGAGTATTATCTCATAATGCATTCTGCATTTGTATGCAGGTGTAGCATATGATACAATATCGAAATATTGGGTCATTAGTTTCCATGGATTATCCTTCCATTTAAGGTCGGATTGTTCCAAAAGAATTATTAACTCTTTTTCTTCCTTTTGGTTATAAACCTCAAGGTTTTCATGGCTATCCTTTGATATCACTGAGGAGTATGTTGGTACATTTGATGATGTGCTTTCTTCATTTTTGGATTTTATAAAATCCATGAACTCCTTATATAAAGGATGATCTGTATTACCTCCCGTGATGTTAGCAGCTATTAGCTGTTGATAGCCTATTTGGGCGAGAATATTATTCCCTCTTCCATAGGAATGTGTCCTTCCTTTTCCTCGACTCCGAAGGGGTCTGTATGTAGGCCTCATAGTTTGAAATAATTCAAAAAAGAACTTATGAGTTTAAAAATTCTCTAGTAAGAAAATCAGGGAGAGTATTTTCTGACCCTTTTTTATATATGATTTCAAAATCAAAAGGGGCTAATAAAGCTTGCCACCTTGCAAACATCTATTTTGAAACATCATGTTAGAAATCTTTATTAAAGATAAACTTTGCAGCTTGGCAATCAGTTTTTATTAAAAACTTTTGATTGTATAAATCAGTTTGAAACTTCATAACGCATTTTACTATAGCAAGAATTTCCTTAGCCACAGTAGCATAGTTTTTCTTGGAATCATTCCATTTCCCTGAGTAGAATTGTACAAGATATTCCTGTTTATTATTTGGGGAACACTGTTTGAGTATTCCACCGTACCCAATATCAGAGGCATCCGTTTCAACAACCTTTTCCCAAGTGGGGTTTGCAAGAGTTAAACAAGGAAGGTTATGAACCTTTTGTTTAATTCTTTTGACTGATTCTGTATGATAATCAGTCCAAGCTCCTGGGTTCTCCTTTAGTCTATCATAAAGAAGAGCAATATCTCTTGCTAAATCTTTTATAAAAGAAGAGATGTAATTTAATCTTCCTAAAAATCTTTGAAGCTAGGTTTTATCAGTGATGACATCAGGAAATTTAGAAGCAAATTCAATGCTCCTATTGATGGGAATAATTCTACCATTTTCTATGTTATGACCAAGAAATCTAGTATTATTTTGAAAAATAAACATTTTTGGTTTGGATATCACTAAAACATTTTGGATAACTTTTTGAAAATATCCAAATGTTTGAAATGATTTTCAATAGTCTTTGAAATGTGACGACCCGGTCGATCGTCTTAAGAATTAACACCCCAATCCTCTGTTAACTATTTTCCCCAAGTCTATTTCTGCTAAATTGAATTTCCGTGACGTTCGGTTTTGAGTTTCGGAGAGTTTTGGGATATTTAGTCCCTAAATGAGAGCTTAAGTGTTGGAAAGTTGCCCGTAGTTGGAGCAGTGTGAAGACGGCCTCGGAATGGAAATCCGATGGTTCCGTTAGGTCCGTTATGTGATTTTGGGGTTGGGAGCGTGTTTGGAATGTATTTTGGAAGTCCGTAGCTCATTTAGGCTTGAAATGCCGAAGTTTGAATTTTTGGAGTTTCCGGTCCGATAGTGAATTTTTGATCCGAGGGTCGGAATGGAATTCTAGAAGTTGCAGTAGTTCTGTCGTGTCATTTGGGATGTGTGTGAAAAATTTGAGGTCATTCGGATAAGTTTAGACGTGTTTCGGCGTCGGATGTGAATTCTAGAATTTTCCTAAGTTCCTTGGCTTAAATCTTTGCATAATCGATGATTTTGATGTTATGAGACGTGTTTTTAAGGCTCGACCTAGTTCATATGAGGTGTTAGCGTTGGTTGGTGGTTTTGGTTGAGGTTTCGGGAGCCTCGGGGTTGTTTCAGATGCTTAACGAGTGAAGTTTGGGAAAATTGTTGCTGCTGAACCAGGCACCTTGTGGTGTCTTCGCACCTGCGAAGGTTTTCACACAGGTGCGGACTCGCAGGCGTGGTAGCCTTGATCTCAGGGGCGATAGGGGAGTTTTGGGCCAGTGGTCGCAGGCCCGACCTGGGTTCCGCAGGTGCGGGACCGCAGGCGCGACCAAACAACCGCAGGTGCGGCCCCAGTGCATTTTAAATGATTTTCGCACCTGCGATGCTTTTCGCAGGTGCGGTGATCGAGCTCGCATGTGCGAATCCTCTGTGTGTTTTATTCCAAAAATCAGAGAGTTTATCTCATTATTCTAAAAACCGTGTAAGGGCTCAAGAAGTGGTGATTTTCTATGGGTTTTGAAGAGAAGGATCATAGGTAACATTTTCTAATCCTAATTCATTGTTAGACCATTAATTCCNAAACCATAGGGAAGTGATGTGATTTTTCCCAACCCGAAATTCTGAAAAATTTATGGGGTTTTGGCATCGGATTTCGATTGTTTCTGGTTGAATGAGTCCGTGAGTGTATGGGTGTCCGGAAAATATAACTTTTACCCGATTCCGAGTCGTGGGCCCGAGGGGCATTTTGGTTATTTTACATAATTTCGCGTCTTAGCTTAAATTAAACAGTGAAAAATCAGTTGCATGAGATGTTATTTACGATATGTAATTGAATTGTATAGATTTGGGCCATTTAGAGTAGGATACTCGTGGCAAACGTATGGTTTCAAGTTGACTTTGAGCCGGTTCGAGGTAAGTGGCTTGTCTAACCTTGTACCTTTCCCCTTAGGATGTGATATTTGGTAATTGAATGCCTTGTACGAGAGGTAACGAGCGCGTACTTGTGCTAATTGTTGAAAATACGATTTTTACTTTAAATATTTAGACTGAGTTCCTTTCTTACCTGCTTTATTCTACTTGCGATTATAGCCTATGTTAGTTTAGAAAAGCATGCCTAGTTGACTTGAATTGCCTATTTGCTTAAGTTGCTTTAATTGTACTACGTGAAGCATGTTAGGCTAGAACTACTTGTTGCCTTGTATTTTTGCACTCTATTTCTGAATATCTTCTTGTTGTGGCTGCGTATTTACTTTGGACTACGGGACGGTATCCCGTGAGATCCCCCTGCATATTTACTTTGGACTACGGGACGGTATCCCGTGAGATCCCCCTGCATATTTACTTTGGACTACGGGACGGTATCCCGTGAGATCCCCTTGCATATTTACTTTGGACTACGGGTTGGTATCCCGTGAGATCCCCCTACATATTTACTTTGGACTACGGGACGGTATCCCGTGAGATCCCCCTGCACATTTATAGCTGGACTACGGGACGGTATCCCGGGAGATCCTCCGGATATACATATGATGGACTACGGGACGGTATCCCGGGAGATCCTACGGATACACATTTGATGGACTACGGGACGGTATCCCGGGAGATCCTTCGGATATACATATGACGGACTACGGGACGGTATCCCAGGAGATCCACTAGACAATTGAGAAAAGGACTACAGGACGGTATCCTGGGAGATCCTCATTGTTACCTTTGTTATCGAGCTGTTCATATTTCGTGTTTACTCTGTTCTTGTGTTTGTCATTTCCTTGTTTGACCTGTCTTATTTCACAGCTGTATTCATTATTTCTGTCTGCCTTTCATACTGTAAATTCCTATTATATTGTTTAACCTCAGTAGGGTCCTGACCTTCCTCGTCACTACTCGACCGAGGTTAGGCTTGGCACTTACTGAGTACTGCTGTGGTGTAATCATGCCCTTTCATGCGCATGTTTTTCATGTGCAGATCCAGGTACCTCCACTCAGGCGCACTATCCCCGAGGTTGAGAGATACAATAGAGACTTCGAGGTACATCTGCCGCGTCTGCAGACCAGGAGTTTCTATCTTATTTCAGATTTTTGTGAAAAGTTATCCTTTCTTACAGTTGTATATACATTCTGGAGTTAGAGCAATGTATTATATTCTGTTAGTCTGTGGTTCACGTGAGTTTCTGGGTTTTGGGGTGATATTGTAGACCTTTAGTATTTTGGGTTGTATATTCCAAGTGGCATTTATATACAGTCTTTCTTTTAGATTGTTCAGCTTTCTTTTACTTAATTATTCCACAAATTATGTTATTATTCCGCATTGCTAGGCTTACCTAGTTATAGGACTAGGTGTCGTCACGATATGTCACAGAGGGCGAACTGGGGTCGTGACATGAAAATACTAAAATATCATCTATGTAGATAATTATGAAATCAGTATATGGTATGATNATGTAGACAATTATGAAATCAGTATATGGTATGAAAATATCATTCATAATTTTCTGAAATTCAGAAGGGGCATTTTTCAAACCAAAAGGCATAACATTCCATTCATATTGTCCCATTGGAACATTAAAAGCCGTTTTATATCTATCATTTTCAGATATCTGGATTTGCCAATATCCTGATTTTAAATCAAATTTGGAAAATATAATGGCACCGTGAAGTCTATCTAATAAATCTTTTTTATTAGGAATTGGATATCTAATCCATTTTAAAACCTTATTAAGGGGTTTATAATAAATAACCAACCTAGGAACTCCTCGTTCCTGTTCATCATGTTTATTAACATAAAAAGCATTACAAGACCATTTAGACTTAAAAAGTCTTATTAAACTCTTTTGTTGTAAGGAATCAATTTCCTTTTTACATAACTCTAGGTATTCCGAGTTCATTTGGCAAGGACGAGCCTTTGCAGGAATATTTTCCTCAGAAAAGTCTTCTTCGTAAGGAAGACTTATAATATGCTTCTTTCTATTCCAAAATTGATTGGGATGGTCCCCACAAATGTAAATAGAGAACTGATTCCCGAGAGAACTAATTTTCTCTATCAGCTTAGGATTCTTTAAATCCTGACTAATTGTAATAGAACAAATTTCATTCTTTAGGGAATCAATTTGTCTAATTTTTGAAGAAATATTATTAGAAATAATTTCATTCAAATATCTTTGAATTGGTTGAGTTATAAACTCAAAAGTAATTCCTTTTCCATTGAAAGTTCCAGTAAAACTTTTTGTATCCCAATTGGTAAAAGGAATAATTTTATGAAAAAATGAGACTCCTAAAATAACGTCCTGAGCTATGTCCTTTACTAAAAAAGCTTTCCGCTATACAAACATCATTTTGGCATATATAAGCCTTATGTAATTTATATGAAATACCCATTTGCCCACCACTAGCACTTTTTAAATGGTGAGTAGTTTTATAAAAATACTTAGAAGGTATTACTCCTTCTTTTATACAATTTGAATCTGCTCCACTATCAAATAAAGCAGGAAATTCTCTTTTGAAATTATAATCAATTAAAAGAGTTATTTTTATTAAAAACTTCTGGGTAATAAAATACTGGAGTTTTTGTAAACATTCATCCTCAGTATAATCAATTGCTCCTAGTAATTTCCTAGCACTAATGCCATCAGAAGTACCTGCGCCAGATTTGTCTTCAGCAATATTAGCACTGAATTCTTATCTATTCTCAGTGTTAGAATTTTCTAATTTAAAAATTCTTTCATATAAGGCTACATTAGAAGCCTTTAACTCTGAGATCTCTTTCTTGAGATTATTAATCTCAATACTTAAATCTTGAACAATTGTTAACCTATCAGGTTGAGACTTGTTCTTAATAAGCCTTCTAATTTAAGACATAGTGTAAGGTCCTTTCTGAGATGGAATTTCTTCTATCTCTGTTCCTACTTCAGAACTTGTAGGAAGTTTATCAACTATTTGGGACCTTAATTCAGGGTCTTTAATAGCCCTTAAAAGTTCTATCATACTATCATTTGTTAAGACATTGATATTCAAGTCTTTGAATTGGGAATAGATATTATAAAGATCATTCCCTGAATCACAATATTTTTTTGAGCATTATCCCTTATCATAGGGTTCTTACTCATCTTCAGAAGATGAAATATATTTCTCTTTTTGGAGGACTCGTAAGTATTCACTAGTTGATGAGTCATCACTATCAGATATCTCTGGGGAAGAATTTAAAAGAATCTTACATAAAGAATCTTTGATATGATCATCTAAATCAAGTTCTTTTATTTTATCCTTGATTCTACAATCTTTAGCAAAATGGCCTATTCTTCCACATTTATAACATGCCCGTGGATTTTTTGATTTTATAAAATCTTTTCGGGCTTTATGAAAAGTTTTTCTCCTTTGGGTTTTTGTAAAACGTTTTTCGGGAGACCTCTTTTTCTTTTTATAAAAATCCTTTTTCTTATGCGACTTCTTTTTATTAAAAGGGATATCAATAGGAAATTGTTCGCAAAATTCCCCTAATTGTTGTCTCTCATTGAGACGATGCTTTTTTATTTGCTGATTTAGCTTAATATCATTGCATAAAGATAAACCTTCCTGAGTGCAAATGCTGAATAGTTTACCATATGAGTAATTGTTATAATCAATACTCATTGACGTGCTTCTTAAAGTCTTTCTGACTCTTTCAGCAAACAGAGTCGGGAGTCCATCAATAAATTTGGACTTCCAATGAGTACTATTACTTTCAGGTAATTCCATCACTCTGGATAAGAAACATCTTTGTACCATCTAAACGATGTTAAGGTTTTACACCTTAGATTTTGAAGCATTGTTCTAATAGTCTCACTATTATCAGACTATCTTCCTGAGAAATGTTCTATAATATTCGTTAATAAAGAATAGACAGAATTTTGGACAATCTTGTCATCCTCTGTCTTTGTTGTGTTCATGATTTGAACACGCTGGTCATTGATGAGATAATTATTCCACCATCCCTTAAATTGACCAGTGAAACCGGCTATTATCATTTCTGCAATAGCTCTATCTGTATTTTATTAACTTTACAGATAGTACTGTACATAAGCATTCTATGTACTGCTGTGTAGATTTGTCTATCTGCTAATCCATCTATGTTCCATTCATAGATGTCTGATACACTGTAACCTTGATGGTAGTGGTCATTATCTTGTTCTTCTAGAAGAACATCTTGCGGGGTCAGTCTCGGGTAGTAAAACATCCTTTGGTAAGGTTTGCGAGCATATTTTTCAGAGATTTTATTAATCTCATCATCTACTTTTAAATTTTGTCCTTTATCAGACATATGCTCTAAACTTAAAGGGTTAACTTTAAATTCACCAAACTTCTTATTAAGAAGTTCTTCAATGTCATCAAGACTTTTTAATTTAAAGTCTCTTACCTCCGGCGGAGGTTGGATACTTGTAGTAGCAATTTGTTCTTTACCTTTAGTATCCTTCTGTTGAATTTTTTGGACTTCAGTTATGAGCTTGTCCAATTTTTCTTGAATAGTAATAATCTGTTCGCCCAGAATACTAACATACATATTAGTATAATTATTCTGCGTGAGCATAGTATTCACATTTTTAACTGTAATAGTAGCTACCTCATTTTCAAATAATTTTGAAAAAGCAGTAAAATAAACTATTTTATCTTTTTCTCCTATTTGAAAAGATTGTTGTGGTGGGAAAACAGATTTGGTTGTTTTTCCACTACTGAGAGTATAATCTCTTTCTAATACAGAAATATAATTGTAGACATGTTTAGACATGAACCAAGGAACAAAAGCAATAATCTTATTCTTCTTGCTTATGTCATTATAAAAATCATATCTGAAGAATTTGATTAATTCATCATTAAAATTTTCAAAGAACCATTTTCTGAAAACATTCCATCCGGGTTTTAAAAATTCTTGAAGAATTAAATTTCTCGCCGGTGAACCCGGACTAAAATCTATTTGGTTTTTAACCATCATCTACACCATTTGAGAAATCCATTTCAGATGCAGACTGGTCAGGGTCCGAATTGACCTTGACTATATTATCCTGACTAATTCTTATATTATCAACTCTATAATTTTCTCTAATTTGTGATGTAGATGCTCTTGATGGGAAATCTACCACACAATCAATTGGAGAAATATAAGAGGAATTTGATCTAGATGATAAACTGATATTATCAGTTTGAACGAGCTCATTGAACCTGATCTTAACCGTTCCATTTGAGGTTTGTTCTATTTCTGTTACCTCAGTATTACCAGTATTTTGAGGAGCCATCGCTTCCTCTATGACCCATTCTTTGGGAAAATCTATTTCATCCCATTTTATAGGCCTCCTGGTAGTAACTTTGGATCTTCCAAAATTAGTTTCTATAAGAATTGTTTCATTTTTAAAATCCATGATTTTGCACATAGGATTCAAAGTATATAAAGGCTTGTAATAAATCCTATAGCAGATAAATATTACTTCAGTGCCAGGTAAATAATCATAACCATGTAATTAATGCTAAGTATTAATGCATTTAGAGAGTTCTCATCATTCAAAGAAATTTGCAAATTGAGATAAGCATTAAAATAAACAGGACCATAAGCTAAACTGGTTTGCACAGTCCCTATAAGAGACTTTTTCCAGTTCTGGTTCCTGCCATCTTTGAGAGCTGCTACAAAGCTTTCAGGTAAGCCTCTTAAGGTAAGTGGCTTAAAAGCAACTTGAATTAAACCAATATGTATAAATCTATGTGTATCCCTATAAGGGGCTAAATCAATTTCCGATAATAATCTAAAAGTGGCATGATCACTATGTACAGTGATCGTTTCTTCCGTAGTTTTAATTATTTGTTTAAAACCTATCCTTTCAAAAGTACCTAACTTGTATATTACCTTGGGTTTGACTAAAGGAATAGTCCATTTACTAAGAAGATCTAATTGTTGAGGTAATTCATATTCCTCTTTCCTACTGTTTTTTACAGTAGTTTTCTTCGTAATGTTTATTCATTACAATAGTTTTCAGAAAATGGTTCTTTGAAAATTTTAATGATGAATTAATCCAATTCTTCAGATATGATTTTTATAATGACATAGGCAAGAAGAATAAGATTATTGCTTTTGTTCCTTGGTTCATGTCTAAACATGTCTACAATTATATTTCTGTATTAGAAAGAGATTATACTCCCAGTAGTGAAAAAACAACCAAATATGTTTACCTACTACAACAATTCTTTCAAATAGGAGAAAAAGATAAAATTATTTATTTTACTGCTTTTTCAAAATTATTTGAAAATGAGGTAGCTACTATTACAGTTAAAAATGTGAATACTATGCTCACGCAGAATAATTATACTAATATGTATGTTAGTATTCTGGGCGAACAGATTATTACTATTCAAGAAAAATTGGACAAGATCATAACTGAAGTCCAAAAAATTCAACAGAAGGATACTAAAGGTAAAGAACAAATTGCTACTACAAGTATCCAACCTCCGCCGGAGGTAAGAGACTTTAAATTAAAAAGTCTTGATGACATTGAAGTACTTCTTAATAAGAAGTTTGGTGAATTTAAAGTTAACCCTTTAAGTTTAGAGCATATGTCTGATAAAGGAAAAAATTTAAAAGTAGACGATGAGATTAATAAAGTCTCTGAAAAATATGCTCGCAAACCTTACCAAAGGATGTTTTACTACCCGAGACTGACCCCGCAAGATGTTCTTCTAGAAGAACAAGATAATGACCACTACCATCAAGGTTACAGTAGATCAGACATCTATGAATGAAACATAGATGGATTAGCAGATAGACAAATCTACACAGCAGTACATAGAATGCTTATGGACAGTACTATCTGTAAAGTTAATAAAAATACAGATAGAGCTATTGCAGAAATGATAATAGCTGGTTTCACTGGTCAATTTAAGGGATGGTGGGATAATTATCTCAGCCATGACCAGCGTGTTCAAATCATGAATGCAACAAAGACAGATGATGACAAGATTGTCCAAGATTATGTCTATTTGTAACGACCCGGTCTGTCGTTACGTAGAACTTGCATTTTTATTGCTGTCATTGACTTTTCATGGATTGGTTATTCTATTATTGATGTGTTAGAGTCGATAGGCTTGAAATCGGAATGGTTAAATGAGAATTCAGTAACTTAGTCTTTAAAAATAGCCTTAGAGTTGGAAAAGTCAACTGAGAGTTAGGTGATTTGGGACTTAGGAGTGTGTTCGAAATATTTTTTTGATGTCCGGTGTAGAATTAGGCTTGAATTGGCGAAAGTTAGTTTTTGGCGATTTCAGGTCGGCAGTGGAAAATAGGATATCGGGGTCGGAATGGAATTCCGACAGTTGGAACAGGTTTGTACTGTCATTTTGGATATATCTGCAAAATTTCAGGTTAATCAGAGTTGTTTTAGGTAGTTTCGGCATCGTTGGAGGATTTTAGAAATTTCAAAGTTCTTAGGGTTGAATTTGATGTGATTATGGTGTTTTGATGTTATGTTTGATGTTTCGGAGGCTCGACTAAGTTTGAATGATCATATATGAGGTGTGGGTATGTTTGGTTGGGGTCCCGAGGAGCTAGGGATGGTTTCGGATGGTCAACGGGGAGTTTGGAATGATTTTGTCACTGCTGAGGTTCTGTTACTGGTGTTATCGCACCTGCGAATGGGGAGCCGCAGGTGCGGTTCCGCAGGAGCGGACGTGGCACCACAGGTGCAGAAGCTGGCCAAGTGAGGGGATTTCCGCAGGTCCGAGGTAATTGCCGCACCTGCGAGGCCGCAGGTGCGGGAGGTCAATCGCAGGTGCGGGATTTGAGGCCCTTAGGATTTTTCCGCAGGTGCGGGTAAGTGGTCGCAGGTGCAGACCCACTGGACAGAAGGTATAAAAACGTGCCTTCGCGAATTTTAGCCATTTTCTCAATATTTCATCCGGGTTTGAAGCTTTGGAAGGATTTTGAATAGGGGATTCGATAGTTCTTCACCAAGGTATTTGGACTCTAAACTCGTTTATATGTGATTAAAGGTCGGATTTATGGTGGAAATTAGGGAAAAATCAGTGTAAATTGGGTGATTAGGGATTGGGATTAAGAATCTTTAAAATGGTGATTTGAGGGGTCATTTGGGCTCCGAATTTAGTGTTCTTTATATGTACGGACTCGTGAGATGACGAAGAACAGTTTGGTATAAAGATTTCTGAATTTCGGGATGTGGGCCCGGGGGTCGGGTTTTGACTAATTTCGGGATTTTTGAGTAATTTTGATACATTTCGATTGGGATTAGTTCCTTAGCACATTATAAAGATATACATCTGATTGTTGGTAGATTTGGAGCACTCAGAGGCTGAATTTAGAAGCAAGGGCACTGCGGAGTAGTGTGTTAGCCGGTTTTGAGGTAAGTAACGCTTCCAAACTTCGAACTGAGGGTTCGAAACCCCAAACTATTTGATATTTGCTGTTAATTAAGGTGATGCACTTGCCAAGTGACAGGCATGCAAGCGGGTACCAAATATTTGTGGCCTGACTCATCCCATGGCACTGTCTACTGGTTATCTCAGACTGATATTGTACTGTGAAGGTGGTAATTACCTTGAACGAAATAGAAATCATGCTAAGTATAAATGTTAAGGCTTCACGCCGATGTGTTTAGACCGGAATGGTCGATTATTGCGGTCTCTATCTGTGATTATTGGTTTCATGTACTCAGTCCTGTTATAGTATATGTTTCATGCCTCAGTCTCTTAAGTTGCTAATTTATTCTATATTGTCATTGGTTTGAGCTGATTTTCATATGTTAGAGCATTGTGAGTGAGACTGAAAGGTACTGACTGAGTGAGGTTTGGAGCCTGGTTTTGAGACAATTATGAGGTCGGACTGCACACCGCACCGATCCTGAAGTCATGACTTCGTTGGCTTGATATATCGCTTGGGCTGAAAGGAGCCCCTTCGGAGTCTATACACCCCCAGTGAGCGCATAGATATTCCGGAGATGGATTTCTCCGTGCTTATTATATTCTAGAGATGGATTTCTCCGTGGTTATTATATTCCAGAGATGGATTTCTCCGTGGTTATTATGTTCCGGAGATGGATTTCTCAGTGGGGGCTGGATCGGCCTTTTTCCTCAGTACTTGGTGACTGTGTCACTTGTGTTTATGTAATATCCGGGATGGACTTCCCTGGGCCTGAAGGCCGTATTCTAGTACTGAGTGGACCACCTTATGAGAGCTTGATTAATGAGTACACATCATTCTTGATTCTATATGAATTCATGCTGGTATGTAAAGTTACATACATATATTGATGCATCGTGTTTAATTCCTGATTTATTAATGTCATGTCCAATTTATATACTGTTGTTTGAATTATCGGAGGTTTAGTCCGTCACTACCTCTCAGCCTGTAGTTTGGTTTCGTTACTACTGAGTTGGTGTACTCACGTTACCCCCTGCACCTTGTGTGCAGATCTAGGTACATCGGGATTCAGCTCTGGTCAGTGAGTAGTAGCAGTTTCATCAGAGTTGACGAGGTAGCAGCTGGCGACCGTGATCTCGTCTTCTCTTACTTTTCTACCATTGTATTTATTTTTAGACTATGTTGGTCCTTTCTTTTTTTGGTTGTATTAAGTACTAGCAGCTCATGACTGTGTGACACTTGATCCGGGGTTAGTAGGATTTGGTCTTTTGAATTTCATAAACTGGTTTTCCCAAAAATATTTGATTTATTATTATTATTATTATTGATTTCAGACTTGTTACAAAGGGCATTATATGTGAAATTGTATTTAGTTAGATAGAAAGGGTGTCTTGCCTGGTTCCACGACAGGCACCATCACGACTCCGGAAATGGGTCGTGACAAGTTGGTATCAGAGCGTTAGGTTAAATAGGTCTCACCAGTCATGAGCAGGTTTAGTAGAGTCTTGCGGATCGGTACGGAGACGTCTGTACTTATCTTCGAGCGGCTGCAGAACCTTTAGGAAAAATCTCACATTCTCAAACTCTTGTCGTGCAAATCCATTGATTCAACCCGAAGCGTAATTCTTTGAACTCCTTTCATGTATTCAAACGCGCACGTGAGTGCTCGGTATTAGCCGTGCATCGATGGTTTGTGACTTCCATGAATGGGATGTGATTTTAGCATGCTTGGGGCCAGTCTGGAGGACTTGAGTCCGGATCTTTGTCTGTAGATTGAGTACCGAGATTTCATTTGTATGAGCATATGTATTGGGGACTTATATGTCCGTTGGTGTCCTTATTGATGGAACTTTGTGACTAGATGACTACGTGGTGAGTTTGATTGATAGTTAGATATGTTCAGGTTGTTTGATTGTGACAAGAATGGACTAGCGGGAAATGTGGAAAGAACCATTAAGTATTTGACGTCTATATTGAGTTAGGATATGTCTTCGAGTTGTGAGTGTATTGAAGGACCTCTCGTGTGGTTTGATTGTGGAGTGAAGTAGATTTTTCTATTGTGTTATGAGTTTCTGGTGATGTCTTTTGGATTGACCAATGCCCCAGCAGTGTTCATGTATTTTATTGACGGTGTATTCAGCCGTGTTATAACTCATTTGTTATGTATTTATTGATGGCATCCTGCCGTACTCTCTTAGCCAGGGATAACATACTTGGCATTTGATGATGGTATTACAAGCATATAGGGAGGAGGAGCTTTGTGCGAAGTTCTCCAAGTGTGAATTGTTGGCTTAGTTCAGTAGCATTCTAGGGACACGTGGTGTCCAACTAAGGTATCTATGTGGTCAGACGAGTGTGAGTGGAGCTTCCAGAAGCTCAAGAATCCCTGGACCACAACTCCAGTGTTAATATTGCCATCAGCTTCAGGTTCTTATACCGCTTATGGGATGTCTCGAGGATAGGCAGTGGTTGTGTTCTACTGTAGGAAGGTATAGTGATTGTGTGATAGATATGATATTCGGAAGTGTATAGGGAGATAGCATTTTGAGATTTAGCAGGTAGGGGTATCTCCTGCGGGTTGTCCTGAGGTGTGTGACCCTTATGTTTATCTGTAGTAAGTTCCCTCTATCAGTAAATGATGCATGTTGCAATTTGAGTTTAGATCGCTTGTGGGAGTTGGCATGACCACCACAATGGTGGATGCGAGATTGGCAATTGATTTGAGTGTTAGATGGTTTGGGTCATATAAGCTTACGGAGGATTTAGTTGAATCCCACCACAAAATGGGTTGGGGAGCCTGGGACCACACCTGCGGAGTGGAGACCGCACCTGCGGCTCCGCTCCTGCGGAATATTTTCCACACCTGCGATAATTGGCCAGGCCATGTGTTTTCGCACCTGCAATGCTGGGGAACCAGGAGCGGTCTCGCACCTGCGACTTGGCAACCGCACCTGCGGTCACACCAGGACAGGTGCACAAACAGCTATGTTTTGCTAGTTTTTAGCCCCGATGGGTGCCCGGGAGGCACCTGGGCCCACCCGAGCCCTAGTCTAAATATACCAACGAGTCCCAAATCATAATACGGACTCACTCGAGCCTTCGGAACACCCAAAGCAATGGTAAAACTCAAAATCACACCTCCAAACCCCCAAGAACCAAACTTAAGAACTTTAAGTTTTCTAGACTTCGCTAATCACGCGCCGAACCGACCTATACCACTCGGAATGACACCAAATTTTGCAGGCAAGTCATAATTAACATACCGAAACTATTCCCGGTCTCGGAATTCCATTCGGACCTCGATAACACAAAAACACGTCCCAAACCAAAATATGAACTTAAGGATATAATAGGCGCCGAAATGTCCAGGGGTCATCAGAAACCCATTCCGAACATATGTCCAGGTCTAAAATCATCAAACGAAGCTACCGGAATCGACGAAACTCAATTTCGAGGTCGTTTACTCAATATGTTGACCGATGTCAAACTTGGCCTTAAAGGCCAACCTTAAGGAACCAATTGTTCCTATAACACACTAAACACCTCGGAATCCCGGACCACCAGTTCCCACAAGTCATAAATCATTAAAAAAAAACCTCTAAGGGTAGTTTCATTTAGGGTAACGTGGTCCGATAATGCAACATGACCAGTCGGGTCGTTACATATTGGATTGCAAGCGGGGTCAGGTCATTCTGTTTACTTGGTTAGTGTAATTTAAATTTCGTAGAGTAAATGGCGCGAGAATGGTTCAGACAGATCCAAGGTTATATGTAGCGATCGAGGATCTTCAAGGTGTGATAAGGGCTAGAACTTAGATTACGGGAAAGATGTCAAGGCTTTTGGTGTATTTGCATTATCATCGATTCTATCCACCAGTATTAGGAAAGGGAAGGTAATGACTTTAAATTCATAGGAAGTCTCTTCAGGGTAAGTATTTCTAATGTGGTGCATTTGGGGATAATTGAGGGAGTATTCAGCGGCCTATGAGCCTTAGATGGTATTTTTTTTATACTCGGGTTTCGTGCGGTGAGTCGGGATTGAGAATTTTGGTATTATGGCGAGAAGGAGTATCAATTCGAAGGTAAGTCAGAAGGAACTTGAATAAATAGGACAACTTGGTAGTAGGTTGGATCGGGATAATAAGGGATATGGTTAGTTCTTTGGGCGTTTATAAGGTAATGAGTTGTTACAGATGATTATTAGCAATTCTCTTGGAATTTGGTGGCATGCGTAGCTTGGTTGAGTTAGAAGGGTTCAGTCGTGACGGTTTGGTGTTGTACAAATGTGATTCGGGAGTTCTTAATGGTTTCTACCACAGTTGGAAATGTATATTTCTACGGGCGTGAGGGCCAGGTGATGTATAGTGATCTTGTTTCTAGATGGGATCTAATGGAAAGTTCTTGGCTAGTTGGGTACGTAGTTGTTGTGGCTAGGAAGGGAGCATGAAGTCCTCATATTTATCATAGGATTGCATGGCATATGCGGTATTTTTTGTATAGTGGAGAGTGGCATATGTGAGGTCACGGTTCAGTTCTGGAAGGAAGGTCAGAACTAGTAGCTTCAGATAATAAGGTAAAGAATACCACTATTGGGTGGCTAGATGAGAGTATACATTCATTAAGGACAATGTTTTTAAGGAAATGTGTTGAATAAGGGTGCTTCATTGGTGTTACGACACTCTTTCGTTGGATCGACTGCTGATATTCAAGGTTCCTTGGTGAAATAGAGGAATTATGGGGGTATCCCTCGTGGAATGATTAAGCATCAGGGATGTGTTATATATTTGAGTGGTGGAATTAGGGTCAGATATGGTAATTGGTGCGCCTCCTGGATTTTTGAGACTGGGAGTTTTCATGAACAAATTATTTTTGTAGTTGTGAACTACTAAGATGTGAGCAAAGCTAGTCAGGTGTTAGTATATGTAATGATTCAGTCATTATGAACGTTCGGAGAGTTATCTACCTATTGTGGGTGACCAGAGTTGATTTAGAGTTATTGGTAGGCCGGTATGGGTGTGTGGTCAGCAGCGAGTCGGAATTGTTGACTAGGAAATGCTATTGTTGAGGGATGTACCATTTGATTGTCATTGAGCTTATTCGTGTCTTGGAGTGATCTATGAGTTACCTTTCTGTGTTCGAGGAGTTGTGATCGTTGGTTATATATGTGCATATGATGTAGTCCTATCGGGGCTGTATAGCGAGATTTGAGTAAGGTAAGTAATTGGATGTTGCAGGATTGAGACGTGTTGGTTATGTTCTTTCTGGTTCGGGTGGCACGGTATCGTCCGATTTCCCGTGATTATGGCAATGCACTTTGAGTAATTGATGTCGAATTTTGCATGGTTATTGACTTTGAGCAAGGTGGTTTGGAGTGTGTCATGGGATCCAGCGGTTGGATGGGATCATGCTTTGCAGCTCGGTTAGGTAGAGGTATGATCCTTGGTGTCCGATTTGTGTGATATGGTTTCACGATGTGTATCAGACTTTTAGTATGATGTGGTAATGGTAAGTGTTAGTGAAAGGATATCCCTCTTGTGCGAGCCTTCTTTATTTAATGAATTGAACTCTTGGTATGTGGCTATTGAGTGCACAAGTTAAACAAGTTATGGCTCTGGATGGTATTGATACTGATCGGGCGAATGGTTACTGGGTTATACGTGTTTCTTTCATCATCGGCAGTATATGTAAGTGTTAGAACGATACATGGTTTGATAAGAAGGTATGTACCGGTATTGGGTTGTTTGAACAGATATTGTGGTTAGGAGTTATCGCTATGAGTGGTTGAGCCACGCGGTATATTATGTGATTTTATCTTGGGTTACGGATATGGTTTGATACAACGTGTTCCGACTATTTCAGCTTATAGTCGTGGAAATTTGAACTTGTAAATTATTTCAGAAGTGAAAACTTGGTTTTAAGGTTATGGGTCAGGATTTGATAATGAAATTTCAGTTATGTTGTGTTATCGGACGTAGATGGGGTAGGTTGACATGGGATCACCTCCAAATATGTGCATGGAAGGTTACACAACAATTTTTGGTGGTATTGGAACAACTCTAGTGACATTCGAGGACGAACGTATGTTTAAGTGGGGGAGAATGTAACGACCCGGTCTGTCGTTACGTAGAACTTGCACTTTTATTGCTGTCATTGACTTGTCATGGATTGATTATTCTATTATTGATGTGTTAGAGTCGATAGGCTTGAAATCAGAATGGTTAAATGAGAATTCAGTAACTTAGTCTTTAAAAATAGCCTTAGAGTTGGAAAAGTCAGCTGAGAGTTGGTTTATTGGGAAACGACCTCGGAATGCAGATTTTATGGCTCGGATAGCTTCGTTAGGTGATTTGGGACTTAAGATTGTGTTCGGAATATTTTTGTGATGTCCGATGTAGAATTAGGCTTGAATTGGCAAAAGTTAGTTTTTGGCGATTTTCGGTCGGTAGTGGAAAATAGGCTATCGGGATCGGAATGGAATTCCGACAGTTGGAACAGGTTCATAATGTCATTTTGGATATGTCTGCAAAATTTCAGGTTAATCGGAGTTGTTTTAGGTAGTTTCGGCATCGTTGGAGGATTTTAGAAATTTCAAAATTCTTAGTCTTGAATTTGATGTGATTCTGGTGTTTTGATGTTATGTTTGATGTTTCGGAGGCTCGACTAAGTTTGAATGATCATATATGAGGTGTGGGTATATTTGGTTGGAGTCTCGAGGGGCTCGGGATGGTTTCGGATGGTCAACGGGGAGTTTGGAATGATTTTGTCACTGCTGAGGTTCTGTTACTGTTGTTATCGCACCTGCGGATGGGGAGCCGCAGGTGCGGTTCCGCAGGAGCAGACGTGGCACCGCAGGTGCGGAAGCTGGCCAAGTGAGGGGATTTTCGCAGGTGCGAGGTAATTGCCGCACCTGCGAGGCCGCAGGTGCGGGAGGTCAATTGCAGGTGCGGGATTTGAGGCCCTTAGGATTTTTCCGCAGGTGCGCACCTGGGATCCGCAGGTGCGGGTAAGTGGTCGCAGGTGCGGACCCACTGGACAGAAGGTATAAAACGTGCCTTCGCGAATTTTAGCCATTTTCTCAATATTTCATCCGTGTTTGAAGCTTTTGGAAGGGTTTTGAAGAGGGGATTTGATAGTTCTTCACCAAAGTATTTGGACTCTAAACTCGTTTATATATGATTAAAGGTCGGATTTATGGTGGAAATTTGGGGAAAATCAGTGTAAATTGGTGATTAGGGCTTGGGATTAAGAATCCTTAAAATGGTGGTTTGAGGGGTCATTTGGACTCCGAATTTAGTGTTCTTTATATGTACATACTCGTGAGATGAAGAAGAACAATTTGGTATAAAAAATTCTGAATTTCAAGATGTGGGCCCGGGGGTCGGGTTTTGACCAATTTCGGGATTTTTGAGTAATTTTGATACATTTCGATTGGGATTAGTTCCTTAGCATATTATAATGATATACATCTGATTGTTAGTAGATTTGGAGCACCCGGAGGCCGAATTTAGAGGCAAGGGCACTGCGGAGTAGTGTGTTAGCCGGTTTTGAGGTAAGTAACACTTCCAAACTTCGAACTGAGGGTTCGAAACCCCAAACTATTTGATATTTGCTGTTAATTAAGGTGACGCACTTGCCAAGTGACGGGCATGCAGACGTGTACCGAATATTTGTAGCCTGGCTCATCCCATGGCACTGTCTACTGGTTATCTCAGACTGATATTGTATTGTGAAGGTGGTAATTACCTTGAACGAAATAGAAATCATGCTAAGTATAAATGTTAAGGCTTCACGCCGATGTGTTTAGACCAGAATGGTCGATTATTGCTGTCTCTATCTGTGATTATTGGTTTCATGTACTCAGTCCTGTTATAGTATATGTTTCATCCCTCAGTCTTTTAAGTTGCTAGTTTATTCTATATTATCATTGGTTTGAGCTGATTTTCATATGTTAGAGCATTGTGAGTGAGACTGGAAGGTACTGACTGAGGGAGGCTTGGAGCCTGGTTTTGAGACAGTTATGAGGTAAGACTGCACACCGCAGCGATCCTGAAATCATGCCTTCGTTGGCTTGATATAGCGCTTGGGCTGAAAGGAGCTCCTCCGGAGTCTATACACCTCCAGTGAGCGCACAGATATTCCGGAGATGGATTTCTCCGTGGTTATTATATTCCGGAGATGGATTTCTCCGTGTTTATTATATTCCGAAGATGGATTTCTCCGTGGTTATTATGTTCCGGAGATGGATTTCTCCGTGGGGGCTGGATCAGCCTTTTTCCTCAGTACTTGGTGACTGTGTCACTTGTGTTTATGTAATATTCGGGATGGACTTCCCTGGGCCTGAAGGCCGTATTCTAGTACTGAGTGGACCACCTTATGAGAGCTTGATTAATGAATACACATCATTCTTGATTCTATATGAATTCATGCTGGTATGCAGAGTTACAGACATATATTGATGCATCGTGTTTAATTCCTGATATATTACTGTCATGTCCAATTTATGTATTGTTGTGGGCCATTTGGAGTCGGATACTCGTGGCAAACGTGTGGTTTCGAGTTGATTTTGAGCCGGTTCGAGGTAAGTGGCTTGTCTAACCTTGAGCGGGGGACCTTTCCCCTTAGGATGTGATATTTGGTAATTGAATGCCTTGTACATGAGGTGACGAGCGCGTACTTGTGCTAATTGTTGAAAACTCGGTTTTACCTTAAATATTTAGACTGAGTTTCGTTCTTACCTACTTTATTCTACTTGCAATTATATCCTATGTTAGTTTAGAAAAGCATGCCTAGTTGACTTGAATTGCCTATTTTCTTAAGTTGCTTTAATTGTACTACGTGAAGCATGTTAGGCTAGAACTACTTGTTGCCTTTTATTTTTGCACTCTATTTCTGAATGTCTTCTTGTTGTTGTTGCGTATTTACTTTGGGACTACGGGACGGTATCCCAGGAGATCCCCCTGCATATTTAGTTTGGGACTACGGGACGGTATCCCAGGAGATCCCCCTGCATATTTACTTTGGGACTACGGGACGATATCCCGGGATATCCCCCTGTACATTTATTTTGGGACTACGGGACGGTATCCCGGGAGATCCCCCTGCACACTGGTAATTGGACTACGGGACGGTATCCCGAGAGATCCTTCGGATATACATATGATGGACTACGGGACAGTATCCCAGGAGATCCACTAGAAAAGGACTACAAGATGGTATCCTGGGAGATCCTCATTGTTACCATTGTTATTGAGTTGTTTATATTCCGTGTTACTCTGTTCTTGTGTTTGGATATTGCCTTGTTTGACCTGTTTTATTTCACTGATGTATTCATTATTTTTGTCTGTTTTCATACTGTAAATTCCTATTATATTGTTTAACCTCAGTAGGACCCTGACCTTCCTCGTCACTACCCGATCGAGGTTAGGCTTGGCACTTACTAAGTACCGCTGGGGTATACTCATTCCCTTTCCTGCGCATGTTTTTCATGTGCAGATCCAGGTACCTCCACCCAGGCGCACTATCCCCGAGTTTGAGAGACATAGCAGAGACTTCGAGGTACATCTGCCGCGTCCGCAGACTAGGAGTCTCTATCTTATTCCAGCCTTAGGGGAAAGCTTTTCCTTCTTTTCAATTGTTTAGACATTCTGGAGTTAGAGTAGTGTAGTACATTTCTGTTAGCCTGTGTTTCCCGTGAGTTTCTGGGTTTTGGGGTGATATTGTAGACTTTCGCATTATTTTTTGGGTTGAATATGCTAAGTGGCATTTATATACAGTTTTTCTTTTAGATTTGTTCAGTTTTTACTTAATTATTCCGCAAGTTATGTTTTTTTTCCGCATTGTTAGGTTTACCTAGTTATAGGGACTAGGTGCCATCACGACATGTTCACGGAGGGCGATCTGGGGTCGTGACAAGTTGGTATCAGAGCTCTAGGTTCATAGGAGTCACGGAACACATGCCGGTTTATTAGAGTCTCGCTGATCGGTACGGAGACATCAGTACTTATCTACGAGAGGCTATGTAACTGTTTAGGAAAAAATCTTCACTTCATTTGATTTCCTTGTCATGCGATATTTCTTTTGACATCAATTCTAAACCTCTATCTTCTACTCTCTCACAGATGGTGAGGACACGTGCTACTCGGGACGATCAGGCATCCGCGCCCTCTACCGCGATCGTCAGAGGTCGGGGACGCGCACGTGGTGCAGCGAGAGAACCTGCACGAGCCACCACAGAGGTACCACCATCAGATCCAGCTGCAGTCCAGGCACCTGACACGCCTACAGCTACTACTACTCCAGCCCTTCAGGAGACTTTGACACAATTCCTGAGCATGTTTGGTACATTGACTCAGGCGGGATTGATTCGGGTTGTACTGACTATTTCACATATCGGGGGAGGGACCCAAACTCCCATAGACCCCACTCCAGAGTAGCGAGTTCCCATTGGTCAGGTTCCAGGTGTCATGCCGACACAGCATGTGGTCCCAGTTCAGCGGGTGGTGAGGACCCCTCGCGGAGTAGGGGACATGTGGGTCCAGGAGAGAGAGGACAGAAGAGGTCAGGAGGGAGAGTACAAAGGAGTGAGTAGACCTCGTAGATTGAGGAGACCCGATGGCCCTTATTTTGGAGGAAGATTACGGCATGGTAGAGGTTTTGTGGGCCAGCCAGCTCAGCTTGCATCTCAGATTTTACACTGGGTTTCAGGTGTTCAGGGGTCTTGGAGTACCCATACTGCACAGTTTCCACACCCACGTCGGCCACGAGGTTTCTTTGAGTGTGGTGACACCCGCCATCTGGTTAGGGACTGCCCCAGACTTAGTAGGGGTGCATCTTCACAGACTTTTCAGCCACAACGTGCTCAGCAGAGTTCTCAGGCTATGGTTACAACCCCAGTTGTTACCCCACCTACCCTTGCCGAGGCTGTTGTCTCTGATTCTGTCATCACAGGTATTGTCATGGTTTGTTATAGAGGTGTACCGATTCTATTCGACCTAGGCTTTGCTTATCCTTATGTGCCTTTTATTGTTTTTGCTCCGCATTTGAGTGTACCTTGGGATTTCCTTGAGTTTTCCTATTTATGCTTCTACTCCTGTGGGAGATTCTCTTGTTGTGGACCGCATTTCTCGATCGTGTTTGGTTACTATTCGTGGTTTTGAGACCAGTGCGGATTCATAGTACTCAATATGGTGGATTTTGATATTATCTTGGGCATGGACTGGTTGTTTCCCCATTATGCTATTCTTGCTTGTCACGCTGAGACCGTGACGCTGGCTATGCCAGGTATTCCGCGTGTTGAGTGTAGTGGTACCTTAGACCACACTCCCAGTAGAGTTATCTCTTTCCTTAAATCTCAGCGTATGGTTGAGAATGAGTGTGCCGCGTATTTAGCTCATGTGAGAGATGTCAGTGTTGATACCCCCTTCTGTTGATTCAGTTCCAGTGGTACGAGATTACTCTGATATGCTTCCAGCTGATCTTCCGGACATGCCGCCCGATAAAGACATTGATTTTGGCATTCATTTGTTGCCGGGCACTCATCCCATTTCCATTCCTCCGTATCGTATGGCTCCTCCTGAGTTGAAGGAGTTGAAGGATCAGTTACAAGAATTGCTTGATAAGGGTTTTATTCGACCCAGTGTTTCACCTTGGGGTTCTCCTGTCTTGTTTGTGAAGTAAAAGGATGGTTCTATGCGCATGTGTATTGATTATCTCCAGTTGAATAGGGTTACAGTGAAGAACCGTTATCCCTTGCCTCGTATTGATGCTTAATTTGACTAGATTCAGGGCGCACAGGTATTTTCTAAGATTTATTTGCGCTCAGGTTACCATCAGTTGAAGATTCAGGAGTCGGATATTCCGAAGACTACTTTCAGGACTCGGTATGGCCATTACGAGTTTCTAGTTATGTCATTCGGGCTGACTAATGCCCCTGCAGCATTTATGCATTTGATGCACAGTGTGTTCAGGCCATATCTCGACTCGTTCGTCATTGTTTTCATATATGATATTCTTGTCTACTCCCGGAGTCAGGAAGATCATGAGCAGCACCTGAGGACAGTGCTTTAGACCCTGAGAGAGAAGAAGTTGTATGCAAAGTTCTCAAAATGTGAGTTTTGGTTGAGTTCTGTGGCATTTTTAGGCCATGTGGTATCGAGTGAGGGTATTCGAGTGGATCCGAAGAAGGTAGAGGTCGTGCAGAGTTGGCCCAGGCCGTCCCCAGTTACAGAGATTCGCAGTTTCCTTGGCTTGGCGGGCTACTACCGTCGTTTTGTGGAGGGATTTTCATCGATTGCAGCCCCTATGACTAGATTGACCCAGAAGGGTGCCCCATTTGGCGAGCTTTCAGAAGCTCAAGACAGATTTGACTACAGCCCCAATCTTGATATTGCCTACTGGTTCGGGGTCTTATACAGTTTATTATGATGCCTCATGAGTCGGCCTTGGAGCGGTGTTGATGCAGGACGGTAGGGTGATTACCTACGCATCCAGACAATTGAAGATACATGAGAAGAATTACCATGTCCATGATCTTGAGTTAGCTGCCATTGTTCATGCCTTGAAGATCTGGCGTCATTATTTATATAGTGTTCCCTGTGAGATATTTACGGATCACCGGAGTTTGCAGCACATATTCAGGCAAAAGGATCTAAATTTGCGCCAGCGTAGATGGTTAGAGTTGCTAAAGGACTATGAAATCACTATATTATACCACTCGGGGAAGGCCAATGTGGTGGCCGACACCTTGAGTCGCCGGGCGGAGAGTTTGGCATACCTTCATGCAGCTGAGAGTCCTCTAGCATTAGATGTTCAGTCCTTAGCCAGTCAGTTCGTGAGATTGAATATTTCTGAGCCTTGTCGGGTATTAGCTTGTGTGGTTTCTCGGTCTTCCTTATTCGATCGTATCAGGGAGCGGCAGTACGATGATCCTCATTTACTTCTCCTCAAGGACACGATTCAGCACGGTGATGCCAGAGATGTGACCATTGGGGGTGGCGAGGTATTGAGGATGCAGGGTCGGATTTGTGTGCCCAATGTTGATGGGCTTCGGGAGTTGATTTTAGCTGAGGCCCACAGTTCGCGGTATTCCATCCATCCGGGTACCACGAAGATGTACCAGGATCTGAGACAACACTACTAGTGGCGAAGAATGAAGAAGGATATAGCAGAGTTTATAGCCAAGTGTCTCAACTGTCAGCAGGTCAAATGTGAGAATCAGATACCGGGAGGGTTACTTCAGCAGATTGAGCTTCCATAGTGGAAGTGGGAGTGGATCACCATGACTTTGTGGTTGGACTTCCTCGGACTTTGAGGAAGCATGATGCTATTTGGGTGATTATGGATCGGCTGACCAAATCAGCCCATTTCATTCTGGTACTGACTACTTATTCATCGGAGTGGTTGGCGGAGATTTGTATTCGGGAGATCATTTATCTGCATGGTATTCCAGTTTCTATTATTTCAGACATAGGTACTCAGTTCACTTCATGATTCTGGAGAGCCGTTCAGCAGGAGTTAGGTACCAGGGTGGAGTTGAGCACAGCATTTCACCCAGACGGACGGACAGTCCGAGTGCACTATTCAGGTTCTTGAGGATATGCTCCACGCGTTGTGATTGAGTTTGGAGGGTCTTGGGATCAGTTCCTTCCATTGGCGGATTTTGCTTACAACAACAGTTATCAATCCAGCATTCAGATGGCGCCGTATGAGGCTTTATATGGTAGGAGGTGCAGATCTCCGGTGGGTTGATTTGAGTCGGGTGAGGCCAGGCTATTGGGCACAGAGTTGGTTCAGGATGCATTGGAGAAGGTCAAGGTGATTCAGGATAGACCCCATACAACCCAGTCCAGACAGAAGAGTTACGCAGACCGGAAGGTTCATGATGTTTCATATATGGTCGGAGAGCGGGTTCTGCTTCGGGTTTCGCCTATGAAGGGCGTTATGAGATTTGGGAAGAAAGGGAAGTTAAGTCCGAGGTTTATTGGCCCTTTGAGATATTGAGTCGTGTTGGGGAGGTTGCTTATGAGCTTGCCTTACCTCCCAGCTTGGCAGGAGTTCATCCGGTATTTCATGTTTCGATGCTCCGGAGGTATCACGGTGACCCGTCTCATGTCTTGGATTTCAAGTCAGCTCACTTGGACAAGGATCTATCATATGTTGAGTAGCCTGTAGCTATATTGGACAGGCAGGTCAGAAAGCTCAGGTCAAAGAACATTGCTTCAGTAAGGGTTCAGTGGCAGGGTCAGCCGGCCGAGGAGGCGACCTGGGAGACCGAGCAGGTTATGCGCAGCAGTTACCCTCATCTTTTAACTTCTTCAGGTATGTCTTTATGCTCGTTCGAGGACGAACGAATTTTTAAGTGTAGGAGGATATGACGACCCGGTCGGTCATCTTAAGAATTAGCGCCCCGATCCCCTATTAACTGTTTTCCCCAAGTCTATTTCTGCTAAATTGAATTGTCGGGACGTTCGGTTTTGAATTTTGGAGATTTTTGGGACACTTAGTCCCTAAATGAGAGCTTAAGTGTTGGAAAGTTGCCTGTAGTTGGAGAAGTGTGAAGACGGCCTCGGAAGGGAGATCTGATGGTTCCGTTAACTCTGTTAGGTGATTTCGGGGTTGGGAGCGTGTTCAGAATGTATTTTGGAAGTCCGTAGCTCATTTAGGCTCGAAATGCCAAAGTTTGAATTTTTGGACTTTCTAGCCCGATAGTGAATTTTTGATCCGAGTGTCGGAATAGAATTCCGGAAGTTGTAGTAATTCCGTCATGTCATTTGGGATGTGTGTGCGAAATTTGAGGTCATTCGGATGAGTTTAGACGTGTTTCATCGTCGGATGCGAATTCTAGAATTTTCCTAAGTTCCTAGGCTTGAACCTATGCATAATTGATGTTTTTGATGTTATGAGACGTGTTTTTAAGGCTCAACCTAGTTCGAATGAAGTATTAAGGTTGGTTGGTGGTTTCGGTTAAGGTCCCGAGGGCCTCGGGGTCGTTTCGGATGCTTGGCGGGAGAAAAATTGGGACTTAGCTACTGCTGAACCAGGCCTCTTCTGGTGTCTTCGCACCTACGAAGGTTTTTCTGCAGGTGCGGACTCGCAGGCTCTTGGGGCCTGATCGCATGTGCGATAGGGGGATATTTGACCAGTGGTCGTAGGTGCGACCTGGGTTCCGCAGGTGCGGGACCGCAGGCGCGACCAAACGACCGCAGGTGCGGCCCCAGTGGACTTAAGTGAATCCCGCACCTGCGGTGATCGGGACCGCAGGTGCGAGATCCCTGTGTGTTTTATTCCAAAAATCCGAGAGTTTATTTCATAAGTCTAAAAATCGTGTAAGGACTCAAGAATTGGCGATTTTCTGTGGGTTTTGAAGAGAAGGATCATAAGTAACATTTCCTAATCCTAATTCATTGTTAGACCATTAATCTCCATTGTTTTCTTTAGTTTAATTATCAAAATTGGGGGGGAAAACCATAGGAAATTGATGAAATTTCCCCAACCCGAAATTCTAAGAATTTATGGGGTTTTTGGCATCGGATTTTGATTGTTTCTGGTTGAATGAGTCCGTGAGAGAATGGGTGTCCGGAAAATATAACTTTTACCCGATTCCGAGACGTGGGCCCGAGGGGCATTTTAGTCATTTTACCTAATTTCGCGCCTTAGCTTGAATTAAACAGTGAAAATCAGTTGCATGAAATGTTATTTACGATATGTAATTGAATTGTAGATTTGGGCCATTTGGAGTCGGATACTCGTGGCAAACGTGTGGTTTCGAGTTGATTTATAGCCTGTTCGAAGTAAGTGGCTTGTCTAACCTTGAGTGGTGGACCTTTCCCCTTAGGATGCGATATTTGGTAATTGAATGCCTTGTACTTGAGGTGACGAGCGCGTGCTTGTGCTAATTGTTGAAAATTCGGTTTTACCTTAAATACTTAGACTGGGTTTATTTCTTACCTGCTTTATTCTACTTGCAATTATAGCCTATGTTAGTTTAGAAAAGCATGCCTAGTTGACTTGAATTACCTATTTGCTTAAGTTGCTTTAATTGTACTACGTGAAGCATGTTAGGCTAGAACTACTTGTTGCCTTGTATTTTTGCACTCTAGTTCTGAATGTCTTCTTGTTGTGGTTGCGTATTTACTTTGGGACTATGGGACAGTATCCCGGGAGATCCCCCTGCATATTTACTTTGGGACTACGGGACGGTATCCCGGGAGATCCACCTACACATTTATTTTGGGACTACGGGACGGTATCCCGGGAGATCCCGCTACACATTTACTTTGGGACTACGGGACGGTATCCCGGGAGATCCCCCTGCACATTTATTTTGGGACTACGGGACGGTATCCCGGGAGATCCTTCGGATATACATATGATGGACTACGGGACGGTATCCCGGGAGATCCCCCTGCATATTTATTTTGGGACTATGGGACGGTATCCCGAGAGATCCCCCTGCATATTTACTTTGGGACTACGGGACGATATCCTGGGAGATCCCCCTGCACATTTATTTTGGGACTACGGGATGGTATCCCGGGAGATCCCCCTGCACATTTACTTTGGGACTACGGGACGGTATCCCGGGAGACCCTCCTACACACTGGTAATTGGACTACAAGACGGTATCCCGGGAGATCCTTCGGATATACATATGATGGACTACGGGACGTTATCCTGGGAGATCCACTAGACAGCTGAGAAAAGGACTATAGGACGGTATCCTGGGAGATCCTCATTGTTACCATTGTTGTTGAGCTGTTCATATTCTGTGTTACTCTGTTCTTGTGTTTGGATATTGCCTTGTTTGACCTGTCTTATTTCACTGTTGTATTCATTATTTCTGTTTGTTTTCATACTGTAAATTCCTATTATATTGTTTAACCTCAGTAGGGCCCTGACCTTCCTCGTCACTACCCGCCCGAGGTTAGTCTTGGAACTTACTGAGTACCGATGTGGTGTACTCATGCCCTTTCCTGCGCATGTTTTTCATGTGCAGATCCAGGTACCTCCACCCAGGCGCACTATCCCCGAGGTTGAGAGACATAGCAGAGACTTCGAGGTATATATGTCGCGTCCGCAGACCAGGAGTCTCTATCTTATTCCAGCCTTAGTAGAAAGTTTTTCCTTCTTTTCAGTTGTTTAGACATTCTGGAGTTAGAGCAGTGTAGTACATTTCTGTTAACCTGTGTTTCCCGTGAATTTCCGGGTTTTGGGGTGATATTTAAGACTTCCGCATTATTTTTTGGGTTGTATATGCCAAGTGGCATTTATATACAGTCTTTCTTTTAGATTTGTTCAGTTTTTACTTAATTATTCCGCAAGTTATGTTGTTTTTCCGCATTGTTAGGCTTACCTAGTTATAGGGACTAGGTGTCATTACGACATGTTCACGGAAAGCGATCTGGGGTCGTGACACTAATGTAGCCTTAGATGAAAGAATTTTTAAATTAGAAAATTCTAACACTGAGAATAGCAAAGACTTCAGTGCTAATATTGCTGAAGACAAATCTGGTGCAGGTACTTGTGATGGCATTAGTGCTAGTAAATTACTAGGAGCAATTGATTATACTGAGGATGAATTTTTACAAAAACTCCAGTATTTTACTACCCATAAGTTTTTAATAAAAATAACTCTTTTAATTGATTATAATTTCAAAAGAGAATTTACTGCTTTATTTGATAGTGGAGCAGATTTAAATTATAGAAAAGAAGGAGTAATACCTTTTAAGTATTTTTATAAAACTACTCACCGTTTAAAAAATGCTAGTGGTGGGCAAATGGGTATTTCATATAAACTACCTAAGGCTTATATATGCCAAAATGATGTTTGTATAGAGGAAAGCTTTGTTTTCATAAAAGACATAGCTCATGATGTTAATTTAGGAGTCCCATTTTTTCATAAAATTATTCCTTTTACCAATTGGGATACAAAAAGTTTTACTGGAACTTTCAATGGAAAAGGAATTACTTTTGAGTTTATAACTCAACCAATTCAAAGATATTTGAATGAAATTATTTCTATTATATTTCTTCAAAAATTAGACAAATTGATTTCCTAAAGAATGAAATTTTTTCTATTACAATTAGTCAGGATTTAAAGAATCCTAAGCTGATAGAGAAAATTAGTTCTCTAAGGAATCAATTCTCTATTCACATTTTTGGGGACCATCCCAATCAATTTTGGAATAGAAAGAAGTATAAGTCTTCCTTACGAAGAAGACTTTTCTGAGGAAAATATTCCTACAAAGGCTCGTCCTTGCCAAATGAACTCTGAATACCTAGATTTATGTAAAAAGGAAAATCGATTCCTTACAACAAAAGGGTTTAATAAGACCTTCTAAGTCTAAATGGTCTTGTACTGATTTTTATGTTAATAAACATGCTGAACAGGAACAAGGAGTTCCTAGGTTGGTTATTAATTATAAACCCCTTAATAATGTTTTAAAATGGATTAGATATCCAATTCCTAAT
This sequence comes from Nicotiana knightiana, assembly GCA_005239525.1. Taxonomy (NCBI): domain Eukaryota; kingdom Viridiplantae; phylum Streptophyta; class Magnoliopsida; order Solanales; family Solanaceae; genus Nicotiana; species Nicotiana knightiana. The sequence continues at coordinate 21,747 of ML408012.1, read as the reverse complement.
AAAACAGATTTATTAGATAGACTTCAAGGTGCCATTATATTTTCCAAATTTGATTTAAAATCAGGATATTGGCAAATCCAGATATCTGAAAATGATAGATATAAAACGGCTTTTAATGTTCCAATGGGCCAATATGAATGGAATGTTATGCCTTTTGGTTTGAAAAATGCCGCTTCTGAATTTCAGAAAATTATGAATGATATTTTCATATCATATACTGATTTCATAATTGTCTACATAGATGATATTTTAGTATTCAAAGACTATTGAAAATAATTTCAAACATTTGGATATTTTCAAAAAGATTATTATCCAAAATGGTTTAGTGATATCCAAACCAAAAATGTCTATTTTTCAAAATAATACCAGATTTCTTGGTCATAACACAGAAAATGGTAGAATTATTCCCATCAATAGGAGCATTGAATTTGCTTCTAAATTTCCTGATGTCATCACTGATAAAACCCAGCTTCAAAGATTTTTAGGAAGCTTAAATTACATCTCTTTTTTTATAAAAGATTTAGCAAGAGATATTGCTCTTCTTTATGATAGACTAAAGAAGAACCCAGGAGCTTGGACTGATAATCATACAGAATCAGTCAAAAGAATTAAACAAAAGGTTCATAACCTTCCTTGTTTAACTCTTGCAAACCCCACTTGGGAAAAGGTTTTTGAAACGGATGCCTCTGATATTGGGTACGGTGGAATACTCAAACAGTATTCCCTAAATAATAAACAGGAATATCTTGTACAATTCTACTCAGGGAAATAGAATGATTCCCAGAAAAATTATGCTACTGTGGCTAAGAAAATCCTTGCTATAGTAAAATGTGTTATGAAGTTTCAGACTGATTTCCAAGCTGCAAAGTTTATCTTTAATAAAGATTTCAAACATGATGTTTCAAAACAGATGTTTGCAAGGTGGCAAGCTTTATTAGCCCCTTTTGATTTTGAAATCATATATAAAAAAGGGTCAGAAAATACTCTCCCTGATTTTCTTACTAGAGAATTTTTAAACTCATAAGTTCTTTGTCGAATTATTTCAGACTATGAGGCCTACATACAGACCCCCTCGGACTCGAGGAAAAGGAAGGACACATTCCTATGGAAGAGGGAATAATATTCTCGCCCAAATGGAAAATCAACAGCTAATAGCTGCTAACATCACGGGAGGTAATACAGATCATCCTTTATATAAGGAGTTCATGTATTTTATAAAATCCAAAAATGAATAAGGCACATCATCAAATGTACCAACATACTCCTCATTGATATCAGAGGATAGCCATGAAAACCTTGAGGTTTATAACCAAAAGGAAGAAAAAGAGTTAATAATTCTTTTGGAACAATCCGACCTTAAATGGAAGGATAATCCATGGAAACTAATGACCCGATATTTTGATACTGTATCATATGCTACACCTGCATACAAATACATAATGCATTATGAGATAATACTCTCAACAACAGGATCAACTGAAATTCAGCACTTCTATCATGCCAATACAAGAAAAACTTATAGTTTTTCAAAAATAATCATTAAAAGGGTAATACCCTCTGATGAATGGGGAATCAGTACCTTGAAGGATCGAGAATATACTCATCCCTAAACTATGATTGTATAAATCAGTTTGAAACTTCATAACACATTTTACTATAGCAAGGATTTCCTTAGCCACAGTAGGATAGTTTTTCTGGGAATCATTCCATTTCCCTGAGTAGAATTGTACAAGATATTCCTGTTTATTATTTGGGGAACACTGTTTGAGTATTCCACCGTACCCAATATCAGAGGCATCCGTTTGCAAGAGTTAAACAAGGAAGGTTATGAACCTTTTGTTTAATTCTTTTGACTGATTCTGTATGATTATCAGTCCAATCTCATGGGTTCTTCTTTAGTCTATCATAAAGAATAGCAGTATCTCTTGCTAAATCTTTTATAAAAGAAGAGATGTAATTTAAGCTTCCTAAAAATCTTTGAAGTTGGGTTTTATCAGTGATGACATCAGGAAATTTAGAAGCAAATTCAATGCTCCTATTTATGGGAATAATTCTACCATTTTCTGTGTTATGACCAAGAAATCTGGTATTATTTTGAAAAATAAACATTTTTGGTTTGGATATCACTAAACCATTTTGGATAATATTCTTTTTGAAAATATCCAAATGTTTGAAATGATTTTCAATAGTCTTTGAAAATACTAAAATATCATCTATGTAGACAATTATGAAATCAGTATATGGTATGAAAATATCATTCATAATTTTCTGAAATTCAGAAGGGGCATTTTTCAAACCAAAAGGCATAACATTCTATTCATATTGGCCCATTGGAACATTAAAAGCTGTTTTATATCTATCATTTTTAGATATCTGGATTTGCCAATATCCTGATTTTAAATCAAATTTGGAAAATATAATGGCACCGTGAAGTCTATAAATAAATATTTTTTATTAGGAATTGGATATCTAATCCATTTTAAAACCTTATTAAGGGGTTTATAATTAATAACCAACCTAGGAACTCCTCGTTCCTGTTCAGCATGTTTATTAACATAAAAAGCAGCACAAGACCATTTAGACTTAGAAGGTCGTGTTAAACCCTTTTGTTGTAAGGAATCAATTTCCTTTTTGCATAACTCTAGGTATTCAGAGTTCATTTGCCAAGGACGAGCCTATGTAGGAATATTTTCCTCAGAAAAGTCTTCTTCGTAAGGAAGACTTATAATATGCTTCTTTCTATTCCAAAATTGATTGGGATGGTCCCCACAAATGTGGATAAAGAACTGATTCCTGAGAGAACTAATTTTCTCTATCAACTTAGGATTCTTTAAATCCTGACTAATTGTAGTAGAAAAAATTTCATTCTTTAGGAAATTGTCACGGCTCGAAATCCCATATTTCGGTTGTGATGGCGTCTAACATTGAACCCACTAGACAAGCCAACGTGTGCAGTTGAACTAACATGATAACTCCGAATTACCAGAATAAGTTAAAAACAGTTCACCATTCTTAACAGCGGAAATAGATAAAGTTTCAAAACTAAGTAAAGATAACATAATACAACGTTGCAATAATTCCCCAAAACCTAGAGTCACAAACTCACGAACTGTTTATAGGAGTGCTAAATACAAAGTCTGAAAGGAAGTACATGACTGTCTCTGAGAACTAGAGGAAAGACAAGACAGAAATACAGGAACTAGGGATAGGAGAGACGTCAAGGCCCATGAACGTCAGCGGTATACCTTGAAGCCTCTGGGGTGGACTAAAGGTGACTCCCTCAACGATGTCCACTGGGTCTGAGTACGGGATCTGCACAATAATAAGATGTGCAGTGTAGCATCAGTACAACTGACCCCATGTACTGAGTAAGTGCCGAGCCTAACCTCGGCCGAAGTAGTGATGAGGCTAGACTTGACAACAAACGTTAACCTGTCCTATTCTACAACATATATCGTGCAAAACAAAGCAAAAGATAAATAGATACGTAGGACAGACAAAGGGGGTAACAAGTGAGATAGAGAAATTAATTAAGTACATAAGAACAGACAAGAAGACAATCTATCAGAAATATGCTAATGAAACAAATATAATGCCAGAAATGTAATAAATGGCGCGGAATCACCCTTCGTGCTTTCACTCTCTTCCTCACGAAGCAATGTATCATATATGGCAATGTGAATCATAGCACGGCATCAACCTTCGTGCTTTTAAATATAAATCATGGCATGGAATCACCCTTCGTGCTTTTACTCTCTTCCTCACTATGCAATATATGATGTAATCAATGTAAATCATGGCACGACATCACCCTTCGTACTTTTACTCTCTTCCTCACTATGCAATATATGATGTAATCAATGTAAATCATGGCACGACATCACCCTTCGTACTTTTACTCTCTTCCTCACTATGCAAGATATGATGTGATCAATGTAAGTCATGGCACGACATCACCCTTCGTGCTTTACACTCTTCCTCACCAATGCAATATACAATTTAATCAATGTAAATCATGGCACGGCATCACCCTTCGTGCTTTTACTCTCTTCCTCACTATGCAATATATGATGT
>ML408012.1:0-16519 GCA_005239525.1 Nicotiana knightiana | reverse complement strand
CCCCAACCATAGACACATCGCGATCGCGTGAGTCACGCCGCGATCGCGGAGAGCAAAACACAGAACACCAGAAACAGATCGAAAACCAGATTTTTCCAACTCTTTTGCACCCCGATACCTACCCGGAACTCACCCGAGCCCTCGGGGCCCAAAACCAAATATACGCACGACTTCAAAATCATACTACGAACTTATTAGAGTAATTAAACCACTAATATAACATCAAAACCAATGAATTAAACTCAAAAATCTATAGAATTTTCTCAAACTTCATAAACTTCTAAATTCTCCAATTTGATCTGAAACACGTCAAACCAAGTCCGTTTCTTTCCAAATTTTACAGATGACTCACATAACACATATTGAACCTGTTCCGGGCATCAGAACCATAATACGGGCCTGGTAACACAGATTTCACATCAAAGTTCATTTTCAAAAGTCTTTCTTATTTTCAAAAAACAATTTTCTTTAGAAATTCATTTCTCGGGCTTGGGACCTCAGAATTCGATTCCGAGAATACGTCTGAGTCCCATATTTTCCCACGGACCCTCTGGGACCATCAAATCACGGGTTCGGGTCCGTTTACCAAAAATGTTGACCAAAGTCAATTTTATTCCATTAATTATCATAAATTCAACAGTTCAACACATTTCCACATAAAAACTTCCCGGCTACGTGCTCGGGCTGTGCACGCACATCGTGGTGATATTAACGGAGGCATTTGGGGCCTCAGAACACAGTTTTTTTTGCTAAGATGACCTTTTGGGTCATCACAATCTCCACCTCTAAAATAACCGTTCGTCCTCAAACGGACATAGAAAAGTACTTGAAACGGGGAAAAGGTGGGGATAACGGCTCCACATATCGGGCTCGGACTCCCAAGTAGCTTCCTCAACAGGCTGACCTCTCCACTAAACACGAACCGAAGGATAACTCTTTGATCTCAACTGTCGCACATGCCGATCTAATATAGCTACCGGCTCCTCCTCATAAGATAAATCCTTGTCCAACTGGACACCACTGAAGTCAAGTACATGAGATGGGTCCGCAATATACCTCCGGAGCATAGACACGTGAAATACTGGATGCACGGCCGACAAACTAGGTGGAAAGGCAAGTATGTAGGCCACCTCTCCTACCTTGTCTAAAATCTCAAATGGACCAATGTACCTAGGGCTCAACTTGCCCTTCTTTCCAAATCTCATCACGCCCTTCATGGGCGACACTCGAAGAAATACCTGGTCACCTATCATAAATGCCAAATCTCGAACTCTGCAATCCGCATAACTCTTCTGCCTGGACTGAGCTGTACGAAGTCTATCCTGAATGATCTTCACCTTGTCCAAGGCATCCTGGACTAACTCAAAACCCAACAATATATCCTCTCTCGGCTCAAATCATCCGACTGGAGACCGACACCGTCTACCATACAACGCCTCATACGAAGCCATCTGAATGCTCGACTGATAGCTGTTGTTGTAGGCAAAATCAGCTAAAGGTAAGAACTGGTCCCATGAACCTCCAAAGTCAATAACACAAGCTCGCAACATAGCCTCCAAAATCTGAATAGTACGCTCGGACTGTCCGTCCGTCTGAGGATGAAATGCAGTGCTCAAATCAATCTGGGTGCCCAAACCACCGGGTCTCTGGTGCTCGTACTTAACTTGCTGACAATTCAAGCACCGAGCTACATAAGCTACAATATCCTCCTTCATTCTATGCCACCAATAATGCTGCCACAAGTCCTGGTACATCTTTGCGGCGCCTGGATGAATGGAATATCGGGAACTGTGGGCCTCCTGTAGTATCAAATCACGAATACCATCCACATCAGGTACACAAATCCGTCCATTCATCCTCGAAACTCCCTCAACATCAACCGTAACCTGCTTGGCATCTCCGTGCCTGGCTCTATCTCTAAGAACACATAAATGGCGATCATCATACTTCCTGGCCCGAATACAGTCATATAAGGAAGAACGGGCTACGATATGGGCCAAAACACTGCCAGTCTCAAAAACCTCCAATCTCACAAATCGGTTGGCTAAAACCTGAACATCCAAAGCAAGAGGTCACTCTCCAACTGATAAATAGGAAAGACTACCCATACTAGCTGCCTTCCGGCTCAAAGCATCGGCCACCACATTGGCCTTCCCCGGATGATAAAGAATGGTAATATCATAATCCTTCAGCAACTCTAACCATCTCATCTGCCTCATGTTCAACTCCTTCTATTTGAACAGATACTGTAAGATCTTATGATCCGTGAACACCTCACATGGCACATCATACAAATAATGCCTCCAAATCTTCAATGCATGCACAATAACTGCTAACTCCAAGTCATGAACTGGATAGATCTTCTCATGGACCTTCAACTGATGAGAAGCATAGGCTATAACCTTGCCATCCTACATCAACACTACACCAACCCCAACCCGTGAAGCATCACAATACACGGTATACGATCCTAAAATTGTGGCAAAACCAACATTGGTGCCGTGGTCAAGGATGTCTTGAGATTCTGAAAGATCGCCTCGCACTCATCNACCTGGTCATCGGGGCTGCAATGGATGAAAATCCCTCCACAAACCGACAATAATAACCTGCTAAGCCCAAGAAACTCCGGATCTCTGTAGCTGAGGTGGGTCTAGGCCAATCTCTGACTGCTGAAATCTTCTTGGGATCCACCTTAACACCCTATGACGACCACATGGCCCAGAAATACAACTGAACTCAACCAAAACTCACACTTGGAGAATTTTGCGTACAATTGACTATCCCTCAAAGTCTGGAGGACGACTCTAAGGTGCTGCTCATGCTCCTCTCGACTGCGAGAGTATATCAATATATCATCAATGAAAACAATCACAAATGAGTCCAAATAAGGCCTGAACACTCGGTGCATCAACTCCATGAAAGCAGCGGGGGCATTTGTCAGCCCAAATGACATCACCAAGAACTCATAATACCCATAACGAGTGCGAAAAGTTGTCTTAGGGACATCGGATGCCCTAATCCTCAGCTGATGGTAACCAGATCTCAAGTCAATCTTGGAAAACACTAAAGCACCCTGAAGCTGGTTGAATAAATCATTAATCCTTGGCAAAGGATACTTGTTCTTAATAGTAACCTTATTCAACTGCCGGTAGTCAATACACATCCTCATCGAGCCATCTTTCTTCTTGACAAACAATACTGGAGCACCCCAAGGAGAGACACTAGGCCTAATGAAGCCTTTATCCAACAAATCCTGCATCTGATCTTTCAACTCCTTCAACTCTGGTGGGGCTATACGATACGGCAGAGTAGAAATAGGCTGGGTGCCCTGAGCTAACTCAATACAAAAATCAATATCCCTGTCGAGTGGCATACTCGGCAGGTCAGCAGGGAAAACCTCTGGAAACTCACGAACAACGGGCACAGACTCCAGGGAAGGAACCTCGGCACTAGAATCACGAACATAGGCCAAATAGGACAAACAACCCTTCCCAACCATGCGCGGAGCCTTCATATAAGAAATAACTCTACCCGAAGAATGACTAGGAATTCCCTTCCACTCCAAACGAGGCACCCCTGGCAAAGCCAAGGTCACTGCCTTGGCATGACAGTCCAGAATAGCCTAATAGGGGATAACCAATCCATCCCCAATATAACATCGAAGTCAACCATATCCAGAAGCAAAAGATCAACCTGAGTCTTCAGACCACCCATGACTACTAAGCAAGCACGGTAGACTCGATCTACCACTATAGAATCACCCACTGGTGTAGACACATGCACAACAGTACTCAAGGAATCACAGGGCATACTCAAACAAGGGGAAAAATATGAAGACACATAGGAGAATTTAGAACCCGGATCAAATAACACCGAAGCCTCCCGGCTGCAAACTGAAACTGTACCTATAATAACTGCATCAGAAGCCTCGGCATCAAGCCTGGCAGGAAAAACATAGCACCAGGGCTGAGCCCCTCCAATCTGATCATCTCTGGGTCGACCTACTGCGGCCTGAACTCTACCTCTCGTGGCATGTCCTCCACCTCTATGAGTCTGACCTCTACCTCTGGAACCCCGACCGCCACCCCTAGCTGGCTGAGGGGATGGGGTGCGCCTGACACGGGAACCATGGCACAAGAACCCTGATACTGAGGACCACTAGAAGCTCGGGGACAATACCTGGCAATGTGCCCTGGAACACCACAAGAATAACACGACCTCTGCCGATATGGCTGGGGACTCTGGAACTGTCCTTGACGACCCTGGTAACCACCCTGATAACTCTGAAGCGGTGGTGTACTGATAGGTGCTGGTGGTGCACCAATAGGAGCTGGTGGTGCACTGTGAGCTACCTGAAGTGCCGACTGATAGGGTCTAGGAAGATGACCTCTGCCTGAAGAATCCCTGCCCCCAGATGAGGCTCTACTGAAACGACCGAAGTGACGGGGCCTCTTGTCAGCCCCCTGACCACCACCCTGTGACATAATCATCTCAATCCTCCTGGCCACATTGGCCGCATCCTGGAACGAAATATCAGTACCTGACTCTCTAGCAATCTGAAGTCTGATAGGCTGGACCAATCCCTCAATAAATCTCTGAACCCTCTCTCGATCAGTGGGGAGTATCATAATAGCATGTCGAGCTGCAGTGATGAACCTAGTCTCGTACTGAGTGACTATCATAGATCCCTGCTGGAGACGCTCAAACTGCCTCCGAAGGTCCTCTCTCTGAATAATGGGAAGGAACTTCCCCAAAAATACCTCTGAGAACTGAGTCCAAGTCAAATATGCAGACCCAGCTGGCCTGGTCAAGCAATAGTCTCTCCACCAAGTCTTGGCGGAACCCGGTAGACGAAAGGTAGCAAAATCAACTCCATTGGACTCTACTATGCCCATGTTCCGAAGAACCTCATGACAACTGTCCAAGAAGGATCCTCTGATGGTGAACCAGTAAAAGTAGCAGTGAATAACTTAGTGAACTTGTCCAGTCTCCACAAAGCATCCGCTGACATAGCTGTTCCCTCTGCTACCGGTGCTGCAATACCCGGCTGGGCTACTCTGGCTGGCTGAGGTGCCGGAGTCTGAAACTGAGGATCTAGCTTCTCTGGCGTGCGAGTAGCAGGAGTTTGGGTCCCTCCCCAAGCCTGAGAGACGGCTGGTGCAGTAGGAAGAAGACCCGTCTGTGCTACACTCTCCATGAGTCCGACTAGACGGACAAGAGCATCCTGAAGCACTGGGGTAGCTATGAACCCCTCTGGGACTTGAGTTGGTCGAACTGGGACTGCCGGAACTGGTAACTCCTTGTCAGACTCGACCTGGGGGTCCTCCACTGGGGCTGCTGCTCTAGGCTGAGTCTGGCCCCGGCCTCGGCCTCGAGCACGGCCTTGTCCTCGACCTCGACCCCTCGTAGGAGCTGTAGCAAGAGTGTCGGGCTGTTGAGTGGAACCAAGGGAAGCACGCGTCCTCGCCATCTGCGAGAGAATAGAATAGAAACTCAATCAGTACTCAGAATTCAAATCGCACAACAGAAAAGAAGAAAAGTGAAGTTATTCCTAACTTTGCAGCCTCTGGGGGATAAATACAGACGTCTTTGTACCGATCCCTCAGACTCTACCAAGTTGTATGTGAGTTGTGAGACCTAAGCAACCTAGAGCTCTGATACCAACTTGTCACGGCACGAAATCCCATATTTCGATCGTGATGGCGTCTAACATTGAACCCGCTAGACAAGCCAACGTGTGCAGTTGAACTAACATGATAAATCCGAATTAACAGAATAAGCTAAAAACAGTTCACCATTCTTAACAGTGAAAATAGATAAAGTTTCAAAACTAAGTAAAGATAACATAATCCAACGTCACAATAATTCCCCAAAACCTGGAGTCACAAACTCACGAACTGTCTATAGGAGTGCTAAATACAAAGTCTGAAAGGAAGTACATGACTGTCTCTGAGAACTAGAGGAAAGACAAGACAGAAATACAGGAACTAGGGATAGGAGAGATGCCAAGGACCACGAACGTTAGCGGTATACCTTGAAGCCTCTGGGATGGACTGAAGGTGACTCCCTCAAAGCTGTCCACTAGGTCCGAGTGCGCGATCTGCACAACAATAAGATGTGCAGTGTAGCATCAGTACAACCGACACCATGTACTGAGTAAGTGCCGAGCCTAACCTCGGCCGAAGTAGTGACGAGGCTAGACTTGACAACAAACGTTAACCTGTCCTATTCTACAACATATATCGTGGAAAACAAAGAAAAAGATATACAGATACGTAGGGGGATATGGGAGCAGACAAAAGGGGTAACAAGTGAGATAGAGCAATTAATTAAGTACATAGGAACAGACAAGAAGACAATTTATCAGAAATATGCTAATGAAACAAATATAATGCCAGAAATGTAATAAATGGCACGGCATCATCCTTCGTGCTTTTACTCTCTTCCTCACGATGCAATGTACCATGTATGGCAATGTGAATCATAGCACGACATCAACCTTCGTGCTTTTAAATATAAATCATGGCACGACATCACCCTTCGTGCTTTTACTCTCTTCCTCACTATGCAATATATGATGTGATCAATGTAAATCATGGCACGACATCACCCTTCGTGCTTTACACTCTTCCTAACCAATGCAATATACAATGTAATCAATGTAAATCATGGCACGGCATCACCCTTCGTGCTTTTACTCTCTTCCTCACTATGCAATATATGATGTTATCAATGTAAATCATGGCACAGCATCACCCTTCGTGCTTTACACTCTTCCTCACCAATGCAATATATGATGTAATCAATATAAATCATGGCACGGCATCACCCTTCGTGCTTTTACTCTTTTCCTCACTATGCAATACTTTACACTCTTCCTCACCAATGCAATGGCAATTATCAAAATGGCAAGGAATGCAGCATAGTGGAATCACAAATCATAATCACCCGATAAGGGGAGAATATCAGTCATTATCATAACAAATTGCCCGGCAAGGGTCTCAGCTATAACCAACCTTTTCAAGTATATCCTTTACAGTTGGGTCCTCAATAGGACCATTACATCACAAGTTCATCAACGAGGATTTTCAACAACAATCAACTTCCAAGTAGAGATAAGTTCATATTATAACGAACATGGAAGTAATAATAAGATTTCTATCGAAAATAGACTCACGGGCATGCTTGACACACAATGCATAGGTACTCGTCACCTCACCTATGCATTGAACATGATAAACACTTAACACATAGCATACAATACCTATTCCCTCACCAAAGTTAGGCAAGACACTTACCTCGGGTCCAAAAATAGCAATCAAGCCTCTAACACCGCCTTTCCTTTTGAATTCAACTCCGGAACAACAATATCTAGACATAATTAAATTAGTAACATCAATAATGACTCATTAATACAATCCCAAACCATAAATATACAATTCCTAGCATTCTTCCAAAAATACCAAAATCTGACCCCGGTNTAAATCCTAACTCTACCCAAATCCCCTAATTTCTACTTTGTTTTCATGATTTTAGGCCTAGATTCTAGTGATTAGTTGATGAAGTGAGAGGAAATGATGTTAAGAACACTTGCCTATGGAGCTATGGTGATGGAGGTCTTCAAATTTCTCCTAAGGAGACTGGGGAAGAAGGTGGGTTGAGAAAAGTGGTGAGAATCCCCTAATTTTTCTGTTTTTAAGGCATTAAAATGACTGGGCGAATTTACTCTACGCGATCGCGGAAAGGGAGTTGCGATCGCGGAGAGTATTGGGTTTTAGACTTACGCGATCGCGAACAAGGGACAACGATCGTGGGGGTACTGGACACTGACCATCGCGATCGCGACCAAGCAATCGGGTTCGCGTAGAGCAACACGCTGCTCCGCCCCCAGATCCCTTTAAGGCTATGCGATCGCGTGAGGCCCCTCGCGATCGCGTAGAGCACCACCCCCAGGCACTGCGATCGCGTCCAAGGCCTGCGTTCGCGTAGGGTAATTTCCCACCCCAACCATAGACACATCGCGATCGCGTGAGTCACGCCGCGATCGCGGAGAGCAAAACACAGAACACCAGAAACAGATCGAAAACCAGATTTTTCCAACTCTTTTGCACCCCGATACCTACCCGGAACTCACCCGAGCCCTCGGGGCCCAAAACCAAATATACGCACGACTTCAAAATCATACTACGAACTTATTCGAGTAATTAAACCACTAATATAACATCAAAACCAATGAATTAAACTCAAAAATCTATAGAATTTTCTCAAACTTCATAAACTTCTAAATTCTCCAATTTGATCCGAAACACGTCAAACCAAGTCCATTTCTTTCCAAATTTTACAGATAACTCACATAACACATATTGAACCTGTTTCGGGCATCGGAACTATAATACGGGCCCAGTAACACAGATTTCACATCAAAGTTTATTTTCAAAAGTCTTTCTTATTTTCAGAAAACAATTTTCTTTAAAAATTCATTTCTCGGGCTTGGGACCTCGGAATTCGAATCCGGGAATACGCCCGCGTCCCATATTTTCCCACGGACCCTCCGAGACCGTCAAATCACGGGTCCGGGTCCGTTTAACAAAATTGTTGACCAAAGTCAACTTTATTTCATTAATTATCATAAATTCAACCGTTCAACACATTTCCACATAAAAACTTCCCGGCTACGTTCTCGGGCTATGCACGCACATCGAGGTGAGATTAACGGATGCTTTCGGGGCCTCAAAACACAGTTTTTTTGTTTGCTAAATTATACAAGATGACCTTTTGGGTCATCACAGTAATCAATTTGTCTAATTTTTGAAGAATTATTATTAGAAATAATTTCATTCAAATATCTTTGAATTGGTTGAGTTATAAACTCAAAAGTAATTCCTTTTCCATTAAAAGTTCCAGTAAAACTTTTTGTATCCCAATTGGTAAAAGGAATAATTTTATGAAAAAATGGGACTCCTAAAATAACGTCCTGAGCTATGTCTTTTACTAAAACAAAGCTTTCCGCTATACAAACATCATTTTGGCATATATAATCCTTAGGTAATTTATATGAAATACCCATTCGCCCATCACTAGCATTTTTTGAACGGTGAGTAGTTTTATAAAAATACTTAGAAGGTATTACTCCTTCTTTTATACAATTTAAATCTGCTCCATTATCAAATAAAGCAGTAAATTCTCTTTTGAAATTATAATCAATTAAAAGAGTTATTTTTATTAAAATTTCTGGGTAGTAAAATACTGGAGTTTTTGTAAAAATTCATCCTCAGCATAATCAATTGCTCCTAGTAATTTACTAGCACGAATGCCATCAGAAGTACCTGCATCAGATTTGTCTTCAGTAATATTAGCACTGAAGTCTTTACTATTCTCAGTGTTAGAATTTTCTAATTTAAAAATTCTTTCGTCTAATGCTACATTAGAATCCTTTAACTCTGAGATCTCTTTCTTGAGATTATTAATCTCAATACTTAAATCTTGAACAGTAGTTAACTTATCAGGTTGAGACTTATTCTTAATAAGCCTTCTAATTTCAGACATAGTGTAAGGTCCTTTCTGAGATGGAATTTCTTCTATCTCTATTCCTACCTCAGAACTTGTAGGAAGTTTATCAATTATTTGGGACCTTAATTCAGGGTCTTTAATAGCCCTTAAAATTTTTATCATACTATCATTTTTTAAGACATTGATATTCAAGTCTTTGAATTGGGAATAGATATTATAAAGATCATTCCCTGAATCACAACATTGTTTTGAGCATTGTCCCTTATCATAAGGTTCTTGCTCATCTTCAGAAGATGAAATATATTTCTCTTCTTGGAGGACTCGTAAGTCTTCACTAGTTGATGATTCATTACTATTAGATATCTCTTAGGAAGAATTTAAAAGAATCTTACATAAAGAATCTTTGATATGATCATCTAAATCAATATCTTTTATTTTATCCTTGATTCTACAATCATAAGCAAAATGGCCTATTCTTCCACATTTATAACAAGCCTGTGGATTTTTTGATTTTATAAAATCTTTTCGGGCTTTATGAAAAGTTTTTCTCCTTTGGTTTTTGTAAAACGTTTTTCAGGAGATCCCTTTTTATTTTTATAAAAATCCTTTTTCTTATGCGACTTCTTTTTATTAAAAGGGATATCAATAGCAAATTTTTCGCAAAATTCCCCTAATTGTTGTCTCTCATTGAGACGATGCTTTTTTATTTGCCGATTTAGCTTAATCTCATTGCATAAAGCTAAACCTTCCTGAGTGCAAACGCTGAATAGTTTACCATATGAGTAATTGTTATAATCAATAATCATTGACGTGCCTCTTAAAGTCTTTCTGACTCTTTCAGCAAAGAGAGGCGGGAGTCCATCAATAAATTTGGACTTCCAATGAGTACTATTACTTTCAGGTAATTCCATCACTCTGGATAAGAAAACATATTTGTACCATCTAAACGATGTTAAGGTTTTACACCTTAGATTTTGAAGCATTGTTCTAATAGTATCACTATTATCAGACCATCTTCCTGAGAAATATTCTATAATATTCATTACTAAAGAATATACAGAATTTTGGACAATCTTGTCATCCTCTGTCTTTGTTGCGTTCATAATTTGAACACGCTGGTCATGGCTGAGATAATTATCCCACCATCCTTTCAATTGACCAGTGAAATTGGCTATTATCATTTCTGCAATAGCTTTATCTGTATTTTTATTAACTTTACAGATAGTACTGTACATAAGCATTCTATGTACTGCTGTGTAGATGTCTGATCCACTGTAACCTTGATGGTAGTGGTCATTATCTTGTTCTTCTAGAAGAACATCTTGCGGGGTCGGTCTCGGGTAGTAAAACATCGTTTGGTAAGGTTTGCGAGCATATTTTTCAGAGATTTTATTAATCTCATCGTCTACCTTTAAATTTTTTCCTTTATCACACATATGCTATAAACTTAAAGGGTTAACTTTAAATTCACCAAACTTCTTATTAAGAAGTTCTTCAATGTCATCAAGACCTTTTAATTTAAAGTTTCTTACCTCCGGCGGAGGTTGGATACTTGTAGTAGCAATTTGTTCTTTACCTTTAGTATCCTTCTATTGAATTTTTTGGACTTCAGTTATGAGCTTGTCAAATTTTTCTTGAATAGTAATAATCTGTTCGCCTAGAATACTAACATACATATTAGTATAATTATTCTGCGTGAGCATAGTATTCACATTTTTAACTGTAATAGTAGCTACCTCATTTTCAAATAATTTTGAAAAAGCAGTAAAATAAACTATTTTATCTTTTTCTCCTATTTGAAAAGATTGTTGTGGTGGGAAAACAGATTTGGTTGTTTTTCCACTACTGAGAGTATAATCTCTTTCTAATACAGAAATATAATTGTAGACATGTTTAGACATGAACCAAGGAACAAAAGCAATAATCTTATTCTTCTTGCTTATGTCATTATAAAAATCATATCTGAAGAATTGGATTAATTCATCATTAAAATTTTCAAAGAACCATTTTCTGAAAACATTCCATCTGGGTTTTAAAAATTCTTGAAGAATTAAATTTCTCGCCGGTGAACCCCGACTAAAATCTATTTGGTTTTCAACCATCATCTACACCATTTGAGAAATCCATCTCGGATGCAGACGGGTCAGTGTCCGAATTGACCTTGACTATATTATCCTGACTAATTCTTGTATTATCAACTCTATAATTGTCTCTAATTTGTGATGTAGATGCTCTTGATGGAAAATCTACCACATAATCAATTAGAGAAATATAAGAGGAATTTGATCTAGCTAATCTAGATGATAAACTGATATTATCAGTTTGAACGGGCTCATTGAACCTGATCTTAACCGTTCCATCTGAGGTTTGTTCTATTTCTGTTACCTCAGTATTACCAGTATTTTGAGGAGCCACCGCTTCCTCTATGACCCATTCTTTGGGAAAATCTATTTCATCCCATTTTATAGGTCTCCTGGTAGTAACTTTGGATCTTCCAAAATTAGTTTCTATAAGAATGGTTTCATTTTTAAAATCCATGATTTTGCACATAGGATTCAAAGTATATAAAGGCTTGTAATAAATCCTATAGCAGATACATATTACTTCTGTGCCAGGTAAATAATCATAACCATGTAATTTAATGCTAAGTATTAAAGCATTTAGAGAGTTCTCATCATTCAAAGAAATTTGCAAATTGGGATAAGCATTAGAATAAACAGGACCATAAGCTAAACTGGTTTGCACAGTCCCTATAAGAGACTTTTTCCAGTTCTGGTTCCTGCCATCTCTGAGAGCTGCTATAAAGTTTTCAGGTAAGCCTCTTAAGGTAAGTGGATTAAAAGCAACTTGAATTAAACCAATATGTATAAATCTATGTGTATCCCTATAAGGGGCTAAATCACTTTCCGATAGTAATCTAAAAGTGGCATGATCACTATCTACAGTGATTGTTTCTTCCGTAGTTTTAACTACTTGTTTAAAACCTTTCCTTTCAAAAGTACCTAACTGGTATATTACCTTAGGTTTGACTAAAGGAATAGTCCATTTATTAAGAAGATCTAATTGTTGAGGTAATTCATATTCCTCTTTCCTATTGTTTTTTACAGTAGTTTTCTTCCTAATGATATTCATTAAAAGAAGAATGTTAAACTTAGCACCTAGTAATAAAATACTAACATGGCTCTGATATCACTTAGGAGTATGTTGGTACATTCGATGATGTGCCTCTTCATTTTTGGATTTTATAAAATCCATGAACTCCTTATATAAAGGATGATTTGTATTACCTCCCGTGATGTTAGCAGCTATTAGCTGTTGATTTCCCATTTGAGCGAGAATATTATTCCCTCTTCCATAGGAATGTGTCCTTCCTTTTCCTCGACTCCGAGGGGGTCACTATGTAGGCCTCATAATCTGAAATAATTCGACAAAGAACTTATGAGTTTAAAAATTCTCTAGTAAGAAAATCAGGGAGAGTATTTTCTGACCCTTTTTTAAATATGATTTCAAAATCAAAAGGGGCTAATAAAGCTTGCCACCTTGCAAACATCTGTTTTGAAACATCATGTTTGAAATCTTTATTATAGATAAACTTTGCAGATTGGCAATCATTTTTTATTAAAAACTTTTGATTGTATAAATCAGTTTGAAACTTCATAACACATTTTACTATAGCAAGGATTTCCTTAGCCACAGTAGCATTATTTTTCTGGGAATCATTCCATTTTCCTGAGTAGAATTGTAGAAGATATTCCTGTTTATTATTTGGGGAACACTGTTTGAGTATTCCACCGTACCCAATATCAGAGGCATCCGTTTCAACAACTTTTTTCCAAGTGGGGTTGCAAGAGTTAAACAAGGAAGGTTATGAACCTTTTTTTTTAATTCTTTTGACTGATTCTGTATGATTATCAGTCCAAGCTCCTCGGTTCTTCTTTAGTCTATCATAAAGAAGAGCAGTATCTCTTGCAAATCTTTTATAAAAGAAGAGATGTAATTTAAGCTTCCTAAAAATCTTTGAAGCTGGGTTTTATCAGTGATGACATCAGGAAATTTAGAAGCAAATTCAATGCTCCTATTGATGGGAATAATTCTACCATTTTCTATGTTATGACCAAGAAATCTAGTATTATTTTGAAAAATAAACATTTTTGGTTTGGATATCACTAAACCATTTTGGATAATAATCTTTTTGAAAATATCAAAATGTTTGAAATGATTTTCAATAGTCTTTGAAAATACTAAAATATCATCAATGTAGACAATATGAAATAAGTATATGGTATGAAAATATCATTCATAATTTTCTGAAATTCAGAAGGGGCATTTTTCAAACCAAAAGGCATAACATTCCATTAATATTGGCCCATTGGAACATTAAAAGCCATTTTATATCTATCATTTTAACACGACCCCAATTCGCCCTCCGTGAACATGTCGTGACAGTACCTAGTCCCTATAACTAGGTAAGCCTAGCAATGCGGGATATCAACATAAGTTGCGGAATAATTAAGTAAAGTGGAACAATTCTAAAAGAAGGACTGTAAATAAATGCTACTTGGCATATACAACCCAAAATAATACGGAAGTCCACAATACCACCCCAAAACACGGAAACTCATGGAAATCACAGGATAACAGAATATAATACACTGCTCTAACTCCAGAATGTCTATACAACTGTAAGGAAGGATAAACTTTTCACAAAAGCTGGAATAAGATAGAGACTCCTGGTCTGAGGACGCGGCAGATGTACCTCGAAGTCTCTGTTGTATCTCTCAACCTCGGGGATAGTGAGCCTGAGTGGAGGTACATGGATCTGCACATGAAAAACATGCGCATGAAAGGGCATGAGTACACCACAATGGTACTCAGTAAGTGCCAAGCCTAACCTCGGTCGGGTAGTGACGAGAAAGGTCAGGGCCCTACTGAGGTTAAACTATATAATAGGGATTTACAGTATGAAAATAAAAAGTAATAATGAATACAGCAGTGAAGTAAGACAGGTCAACAAGGCAATAACAAACACAAGAACAGAGTAAACACGAAATATGAACAGCTCAATAACAATGCTAACAATGAGGATCTCCCAGGATACCGTCCTGTAGTCCTTTTCTCAACTGTCTAGTGGATCTCCCGGGATACCGTCCCGTAGTCCCAAAGTAAATATGCGGGAGGATCTCCCGGGACACCGTCCCGTTGTCCCAAAGTAAATATGCAGGGGGATATCCCGGGATACTGTCCCGTAGTCGCAAAGTAAACATGTAGGGGGATCTCCCGGGATACCGTCCCGTAGTCCCAAAGTAAATATGCAGGGGGATCTCCCGGGATACCGTCCCGTAGTCCCAAAGTAAATACGCAGCCACAACAAGAAGACATTCAGAAATAGAGTGCAAAAATACAAGGCTAGCCTAACATGTTTCACGTAGTACAATTAAAGCAACTTAAGCAAATAGGCAATTCAAGTCAACTAGGCATACTTTTCTAAACTAATCATAGGCTATAATTGCAAGTAGAATAAAGCAGGTAAGGAAGAAACTCAGCCTAAATATTTAAAGTAAAACCGGATTTTCAACAATTAGCACAAGTACGCACTTGTCACCTCATGTACAAGGCATTCAATTACCAAATATCACATCCTAAGGGGAAAGGTCCCCCACACAAGGTTAGACAAGCCACTTACCTCAAACTGGCTCAAAATCAACTTGAAACCACATGTTTGCCACGAGTATCCGACTCAAAATGGCCCAAATCTATACAATTCAATTACATATCGTAAATAACATCTCATGCAACTGATTTTCACTGTTTAATTCAAGATAAGGCACGAAATTAGGTAAAATAACCAAAATGCCCCTCGGGCCCACGTCTCGGAATTGGATAAAAGTTATAATTTCCGGACACCCATTCACTCACGGACTCATTCAACAAGAAACGATCGAAATCCGATGCCAAAACCCCCATAAATTTTCAGAATTTCGGGTTGGGGAAATTTCATCAATTTCCTATGGTTTTTCCGCCATTTTTGATAATTAAACTAAAGAAAACAACAGAGACTAATGGTCTACCAATGAATTAGGATTAGAAAATGTTACCTATGATCCTTCTCTTCAAAACCCACAGAAAATCGACAATTCTTGAGCTCTTACACGCTTTTTAGACTTATGAAATAAACTCTCGAATTTTTGGAATAAAACACAAAGGGATCTCGCACCTGTGGTCCCGATCACCGCACCTGCGGTACCACACCTGCGGAAAGAGCATCGCAGGTGCGGGATTCACTTAAGTCCACTGGGGCCTCACTTGCGGTCGTTAAGTCGCGCATGCGGTCCCGCACCTGCGGGACCCAAGTCGCACCTACAACCACTGGTCAAATCTCCCCCTATCGCACCTGCGATCAGACCCCACTGGCCTGCGAGTCCGCACCTGCGGAAAAACCTTCGCAGGTGTGAAGACACCAGAAGAGGCCTGGTTCGGCAGTAGCTAAGTCCCAATTTTTCTCCCGCTAAGCATCTAAAACGACCCCGAGGCCCCCGGGACCTCAACCAAAACCATCAACCAACCTTAATACTTCATTAGAACTAGGTCGAGCCTTAAAAAATGTCTCATAACATCAAAAACATCGATTATGCATAGGTTCAAGCCTAGAAACTTTGGAAAATTCTAGAATTCACATCCGACGCCGAAACACGTCTAAACTCATCCGAATGACCTCAAATTTTGCACACTCATCCCAAAAGACATGACGGAACTACTGCATTTTCCGGAATTCCATTCTGACCCCTCGGATCAAAAATTCACTATCGGGGTGGAGACTCCAAAAATTCAAACTTCGGCATTTCAAGCCTAAATGAGCTACGGACTTCCAAAATACATTCCAAACACGCTCCCAACCCCGAAATCACCTAACGGAGCTAACGGAACAATCAAATTTCCATTCTGAGGCTGTCTGATGTGTGGCTAGAATTCGTGATTTTAAGCATTATATACCTCGCATTTTATGTGCTTT
>ML408010.1:7275-27224 GCA_005239525.1 Nicotiana knightiana | reverse complement strand
CTACCCTCATTTAACCAAAGCCCAACCCCCACCAAAACCCTAGCCGCCCCCATCCCCTTCATCTCTCTCAACCTGGATAACCTAAACCCTAGCCGCCCCAGAACCCCACCGCCGTCCGGCCACCAGCCCCCCTCCAATCAACCCCAACTTCCCACCAGACAACCACCATCATCCCCTCTATCCCATCCTGTTATCAACTCTCCTAAAAAAACCAATAGATTTGCCTGGTTTTCAGATCTAAAAATCTGAAAACCCCAAAATTACTCCTCGGTCGATTCGAGGACAACCAATGGTTCAGACCTTCATGGGTCGATTGCTTTTAACTAGAGCAATCGACTCATGAAGGTTTGATTCATTTTTTCAAACCCCACTAGATCCGGTAAGGTTCAATGACCTCCTTTCTCTTTCCCGGCCAAAAAACCCCTTTTACGGGTATCCCCTCCTCCCTTTCTAACTGTTTTTGTGCTATTAACATGAACATGTTATGATTTAATTATTTTTATTATAGATCTGTGTAGATCTTTTGTTTTCTTTCACCGCCTTCCCCCACCTGTGTATATTTCTTCCTCGTCTTTTCAATTTAAGCTTTAACACTACTGTAGCTCTAACAAAAAGTGGAAAGTACATAAAAAATCTCTACAAGCTATAATGGAAGGGGACTCGGAGGATTCTGCGGACGCGGCAGAAATACCTTGCGGTCTCCTGGAATCAGCAGCAACGACTAACCACGAGGCTGATAGCTCGTACTTGGATCTGCACACGAAAAAACATGTGCAGTAAAGGGCATGAGTACACCACATTTGGTATCCAATAAGTTCCAAGCCTAACCCCAGTCAAGTAGTGACGAGGTCAAGTGAAGGCTCTACTGGATTTTTCTATATAAATCAATTTAAAACAATACAAAGACAGGTAATGTATGCAATAAACAGTTTAAGAAAAACAATATAAGTTCTACAGTAAAGAGATTCCTCGGCTCGACGCAGTATATATCACAAGGTGGAATCTCCCAGGATATCGTCCTGTAGTTCCAAAAGATTATGCAGTACAAGGGGATCTCCCGGAATATGCCCGTAGTCCCAAAATAAATATGCAGTACATGGGGATCTCCCGAAATACATCCGTAGTCCCAAAGTAAATATGCAGTACATGTGGATCTCCCGGAATATGTCTGTAGTCCCAAAGTAAATATGCATTACAGGGGGATCTCCCGGAATACGTCCGTAGTCCCAAAGTAAATATGCAGTACAGGGGGATCTCCGGAATACGTCCGTAGTCCCAAAGTAAATATGCTATGCAGGATGAATGACAAGCATAACATCGAGTTTACACAGTTTATACTAATCACAGATAAGGCAAATAAGGGCTTAACTAAGCATGGCGCACAGAAAAATCAAGTAGGCAATTAATCACGTAAGCATGCTTTCTTAATCTAAACTAAACAATCTATCATATGAGAGCAAGTTCATAGAAGAGAAAAACAATATATGTTTTAGTAAGGGAAAACGATATTTTTGAAATAACGGCCCGTGTACGTACTCGTCATCTCACATACACGGCGCTCACACAACATTTAGCATCAACATCCTAAGGGGGAAGTCCCCAACACAAGGTTAGGCAAGCCACTTACCTCGACTGCTCAATTCAACCCGGAATCACGTTATTTCCACGAGTATCAAACTCCGAATGTCCCGAATCTATTCAAATAAGTTTCAAAATGTGAATATCACTACAAGCAACTAGTTTAATAAACAAATTTGAAGCAAAAGCGCGAAATTAGGGAAATCGCAGAAAAAAGTCCCCCGGGTCCACGTCTAGAAATCGGGTAAAAGTTACAAATTCCGGACACCCGTTCACTCACGAGTCTAACCATACAAAAATTACTCGAATCGAATACCAAAATCTCGATCAAAACTCAAAAACTCGGTCTAAGGACTTTATCCAAAATTTTCCCCATTTTTCACCCCAAATTCGAAATTAAAGGATGAATTTAAGCATAGATTCGTGAAAATTAGTCAAAACCGAGTAGGAATTACTTACCCAATTTGCACAGGTGAAAATCCCTCCAAGAATTGCCTAATCCCGAGCTATCAAGTCCAAATTGTGAAAAATGACCTTAACCCTCGATTTGAACATTTTTATTCTGCCCAGATTTTCCTTCATAGCGATCGCGGAAGAACCATCATGATCGCGAAGAACAAATTTCGCGCCTCAAGATTTTTCTCTACACTCACGCGTAAACACTCACGCGATGCACCACTCCTCAGACCCTACGCGAACGCGACCGGTCTCACGCGACTACGAAGAGAAAAAGCTCAACTTCCACTGCTGCCTCACTCCTTCTACGCGAACGCGGCCTAGCCCATGCGAACACGATGACCAAGCTGCCTACACTACGCGATCGCGTCCCATTCTCTGCGATCGCGTTGCATAAAGTCTGACTGGCCTCCATCTTACCCCACGCGATCGCGTACTCCCTCTCACGATCGCGATGAAGAAAAACTGGTTGCACTCACACCAGCAAAACAACAATCACCACAAGTCCAAAAATGACCCGTTGAGCATCTGAAACAACCCCGAGGCCCACGGAAGCTCAACCAAATCTATCAACCAGTCCTAATGCCTCATTCGAACTTAGTCGAGCCTTCAAACTACATCACATAACACCAAAATCACAAATTATACATGGATTCAAGCCTAAAAACTTAGAAATTTTCCAAAATCCACAACGAGCCCGAAACACGTCAAAACTAGTCTGACTGAACTGAAATTTGACACACATGTCACAAATGACACTAAGAACCTACAAACACTTTCAGAAACCCATTCCGAGCCCGATCTCAAAATTTTACCTATCGGCCGAAATCGTCGAAATTCTAACTTTCGCCAATTCAAGCCTAAATCTATTATAGACCTCAAAACCACATTCCGGACGCGCTCCTAACCCCGAAACCACTCAACGGAGCTAAAAAAGTCAACGAAATTCTATTCCGGACCCGTCTTCACACTGTTCCAACCACGGTCCGATTTCCAAGGCTTAAACTCAAAATTAGGGACTAAGTGTCTCAAAACTCTCCGAATTTCATAGTTAATCACTCCGGCAAGTCCCAAAAGCAGAAACAAACGTGGGGAAAATAGTTATTAGGGGATCGAGGCTCTAACTCTCAAAACAACCGGTTGGATCGTTACACTCGTACTCGGCCTCATTATTAGTCAACCTAGAGGTTTTGATAGACTATCTAATAGTGCTACCCGTGGGCGGCTTAAGAATGATGCCTAGCCCGGACCCCTTTACATTAAAAGCACCTTTGTGAAAAGGGTCCATACCCGTGATGATGTACCCGATTTTAATAAGAGTTCCTTTTCAACTTCAAATATGAGGGTTGGCTTGAAATCGGCCACGAAGTCCGCTAAAATTTGAGACTTGATGGTCGTTCGAGGTTGATATTCGATATTGTACCCACTGAGTTCGACGGCCCATTTTGCCAATTGGCCCGATAGTTCGGGCTTGTGGAAAATATTACGGAGTGGGTAAGTGGTTAATACACTTAGGGGTGGCATTGAAAACATGACTTTAATTTTCTATAAGCGCTTATCAGTGCAAGTGCCAATTTCTCTAAGTGTGGATACCTAGTTTCTACTTCTCCTAAGGTTCGGCTTACAAAATAAACAAGAAACTACGTACCTTGCTCTTCTCGAACTAGGACACCACTTACCAATATTTCGGATACTGCCAAGTACAAGTAAAGTTTCTCATATGCCTTCGGAGTGTGAAGTTGTGGTGGGCTCGATAAGTATCGCTTCAATTCTTCCAATGCATGTTGACACTCTAGAGTCCAAGCGAAATCATTCTTCTTTTTGAGTAGAGAGAAAAACCTGTGGCTTCGATCCGATGACCTCGAGATGACCCAAGGCAGCTATCCGTCCAGTCAGCCTTTATACGACTTTACACTGTCCACGACGGTGATGTATTCAATGGCCTTGATCTTATCGGGGTTGATCTCAATCCCTCGGTTTGATACCATGAAGCTAAGGAATTTTCCTAAACCGACCCTGAAAGCACTATTCTCGGGGTTGAGCTTCATGTTATATTTCCTTAAGATCTCGAACGTTTCCTGCAAATGAGCCAAATGGTCCTCTGCGCCCAAGGATTTAACTAGCATGTCATCAACATAAATTTCCATTGAATTACCTATTTTTTCTTCGAATATTTTATTTACTAGGCGTTGATATGTATCCCCTCCATTTTTTAGCCCGAAGGACATTACATTATAACAATACGTTCCATACTTGGTGATAAAAGAAGTCTTTTCTTGGTATTCGGGGTCCATTTGGATTTGATTGTACCCAAAATAGGCATCGAGAAAAGTAAGGATCTCGTGGTTGGCCGTGGCATCGATCGTGCGATCGATGTTAGGTAGTGGAAAAGAATCTTTGGGACCCGCTTTGTTTAAGTCCTTATAGTTTACACACATTCTAAGTTTGTTCCCTTTTTTAGGGACTACAACTACATTCGCTAACCATTCAGGGTATTTTACCTCCCGAATGGACCCTATATTGAGAAGTTAGTTACCTCGTCCTTTATTAGGCGTGCTTTACCTCAAACTGGGGTCTTCTATTTTGCTTTACCAGTCTGAACCTAGGGTCCAGGCTTAATCGATGCGTCATTATCTCCTGTGGGATCCCTATCATGTCTAAATGGGACCATGCAAAACAGTCTATGTTATTAATATGAAATTGAATAAGTTTTTTACTGAGTTGGGGGGTTAACCGCGTTCCCAGGTATACCTTTCACTCGGGTAGGTACTCGGTCAATATAACCTATTCCACCTTTTTGACCGTTGATTTGGTAGCATTCGAATCTTCGGGAAAAATAAAGGTTCGAGGGGTTAGGAAGTCCTCCTCTTCTTATTCTTTTCCTATTACCTGTTTCTCCGATTCGGTCGAGGCTGGGTGCAGTGATATCTATTTTGTTTCCTGTTTACCTTTCATGCTCGACCTTTCCGAGGTTGATGGTGTCGATATCGGTGTTACCTCCTCGACCGCAAATATTTCCTTTGCGGCATGTTGTTCCCCGTATATTGTTTTTACACCATCTGTCATCGGGAACTTCATCATTTGGTGGAAGGTCGAGGGTACTGCCTTCATGTTGTGGATCCAAGGCCTTCCGACTAGCGCATTATATCTCATGTCGCCCTCGATGACGTGGCATTTGGTATCTTGAATGATTATAGCCACTTTCACCGGTAAGATAATCTCTCCTTTAGTTGTTTCACTAGCCATATTGAAGCCGTTTAAGACTCGAGATGTAGGTACGATTTGATCCTGTAGGCCGAGTTGTTCCACGACCCTTCATCGAATGATGTTTGCTGAGCTACCTGGATCCACTAAAACACGCTTAACTTGAGCTTTATTTAATAAGATATAAATTACCAGAGCGTCGCTGTAGGGCTGAGAAATGCCTTTTGCTTCTTCTTTATTGAATGACAAGGTACCTTCTGGCATATAGTCTCGGGTCTGTTTCTCTCTAGTGATTGACACCTTAGTGCGTTTGAATATGGGTCCTTGTTGAACACCGACCCCACCGACGATCATATGAATGACATGTTGAGGTTCTTCTTGTTCATTCTTCCTATTGGCGTCCCTTTCCCTGAAATGATTTTTTGCTCGGTCGCTGAGGAATTCTCGAAGATGGCCCTCGTTGAATAGACGGGATACCTCCTCCTTAATTGCCTGCAATCTTCGGTCCTATGACCGTGCATGCCATGATACTTTCACATTAAGTTTGGGTTTCTTTGGGAAGGATCGGTCTGTATGGGTCAGGGCCACCTAGTGTCCTTGATTCTTCCTATAGCTGATACGATGCCTGAGGCATCGATGCTGGAATTATATTCCGATAACCGAGGTGCCTTTGTGGGATCTGCATACTTGTCAAAACCACTCTTGATCATAAGTCCTCTAGAACTTTGTCCTCGATCACCTCTTCGATAGTTCCGGGTGGAATTGTGTCCCGGACCGGTGTTCCTTCGATCTGCAATATACGGTTGGTACCGGTCTTTATTCAAACTTGGCTCCCTATCGACATCCCTCTGGTTCTTACATGTCGACATGTTTGGATGCACTTAACCGGAAGGAGCTCCTAATTGGTCGTCCTCGACCCTGATATTCGATGATTGTGAATATTTGCCCAAGTTGCAGCTAGATACTCGATCAGATTTTGTTTCAACTGACGTGATGCTATCAAACTCCGTTCATTCAACCCTTGGGTTAAACCCTGAACGACCCAATCATTTGTGATCGGTGGCAACTCCATGCGCTCCATTTGGAATCGGTACACAAACTTCCTTATCATCTCATTATCCCTTTATCTTACCTTGAAGAGGTCTGATTTCCTTGTTGCGACCTTTATGGCCCCGGCGTGCCCTTTTACGAAAGAGTCAGCTAACATGGCGAATGAATTCGATAGAATTGGGTGGTAGGTTGTGATACCAAATCATTGCTCCCTTCGACAGGGTTTCTCTGAACTTTTTCAACAACACATACTCGATCTCGTTATCCTCCAAATCATTACCCTTAATGGCGCATGTGTAAGAGGTAATATGCTCATTGGAGTCGGTGGTCCAGTTATATTTGAGTATGTCAGGCATACAGGAATTCTTTGGAATGGGCTTCGGAGCCGCACTCGGAGGGAAAGGCTTTTGCACAAAGTTCTTCAAATCCATTCCTTTCAAGATTGGTGGTGCCCCCGGTATCTGATCAACTCGAGAGTTGTAAGTCTCTACCTTTTTATCATTGACTTCGATTTTCTTCTCTCCTGATTCAAGTCTCTTGGTGAGTTCTTCGAGCATTTTCACTATAGCAGGATCTGTCCCCGATGTATTATCACTCGATCTTTCCAGTACTGGCTCGGTACGACGAGTAATCTCCGGCTCGACCCTATTTGGAGCTCTATGTTGATTTTGCAATTGAGCAATGGCGGTTTACTGAGCCTGAAGAATCTCGAATATCACTTGGAGACTAACTCCTTCGACTCCTCTGCCCTGTGTACATTGGCCATCAGACCGGCCTTCTCTGGTACACCTCCCTCGAGATCTGTGCCTAAGTCTGCATTCAGAGCAACGTGCAAACTGACGTCGACCGGGTTGATAGGCGGTACTCCTCCGAGATTAGCCTGTGGCACCTCGATATCTGGAGCAATCACATTTTCGTTTTCCTCGGGGAGTCCGAAGCCATTGTCATCGTGTGTGGATGCATTTTCTGAGTTTGACATGTTTTAACCTGAAATCAAAAATTCTTGACAAAGACAAGCGTAAAATAATGTGTTTTACCAGAATCAGTACTGAACAATCATTATTATCCTTAGCCCCACAGTGGGCGCCATACTGTTTACCCTAAAATTTGAGTAACAATTAAACTTATATTGTGATTTTGAGGATACGTGATCTAATTCAATACCGATTGATAAACAATGAACTAAATAAATAAATTGAACAATAAAGTAAAGCAAACCAATGCTCAAACAGTACTTTCGACCTCGATTCGAGATGGTCTCGAGGTTGGATAACAAGGACATTAGTGAACAGTAATGAACAATAATGGATATTAAGAGAAACAGAGAGCAGTGTGTATATTCTTTCTCAGTCAATAATAATGATGCCTTTACAAATGAATGGGATCCCTCTTTATATAACAGACGGATACTAAATAAGGTACAATTCTAATAACAAAAATAAATCCCATGATTAGCGTCAATAACCACTTGATTTGATCTGTTCCGGTATTTCCGCCGAGATCTTCGGTCGGTTGCTAATATCTCGCCGTTCCGTTATCACACTTCACTCGAAGCTAGTCATGCCCGATTTCGATCTCTAACGAACACCTAGATTTCCATGCCAAATATCCTATTTTCGAACTCGGGCTTGGCCCATTACGAGCTTACCTTCGAGGCAGCTCCCATGCCTACGAAATCGGATACGCCCGATTTCGACCGTATACAATTCTCACAAGTAGAGTCTTGGGAGAGTAATGTGTACGTAGATTCCTTACCTTGTACAAGTAAAAAAGACTATTTTCGAAGGACCTTCAGCTACTTGGATTTTTTTTTTATATTTATATGAATTGCTTTTCGTTACATGATGTGGTAGAGTACATTTATTCCTATTTCGTTATGTAAGGATATCCAAAAAAAAATTTATAATTATTCTGATCAATCTATACTATTCATGATCAGTATAGTATGGTTTTGAGTTAGATGTTTAAGGTATTTTACCAGATAATATAGATTTGATTGAAACTTGAAAAGGAATGTTTGGACTTGCGTTGAAAAATAATTTCTGAAAGTTGAAATTGTATTTGGACATGCATTTTATTTGAAGAAAAGTTGAATTTTTATGAGTGGAAGAAATATTTTCACCCAAAAACTGTCCTAAACCAAATTTTGGGAATTTAAAAACCTTTGAATTTATTTTTTCTCCAAAAGATGATCATATTTTATAAGCAAACAATATTTTCAAAAAAGAAAAAGAAAAAATACAGCCAATCTATGGCCAAACGGGAGCTAAAGCTATATGTTGGTAACTCCATTTTCATTATCTTTTTCTTTCTACATATTTTATCACTCTAGCCTAGCCCCTCCCCCCCACACACACACACCAAAAAAATAAAAACTAGCTCAACTCATGAAATTACAACAATAACGTACAATATAATTCCACAAGCAACATTTAAAAAGGATAATATATACGTAGATTTAATCCCTTCCTTACGAAGGTAGCTCAACTCATGAAATTGTTCTAAAATTTTCTCTCTCACACATATTTGTTCGTTAAGCTCCTAGCTTTACAAAAGTACACCTCTTTTGTGTGGGGTGCGTGTGTGTCTGTGTGTGGGGGTGAGGTTTGGGGGAGGGGGGGTCGATCCAAAAGAACACCTAGGGTCACCAAAGTTGTGGTGTAGATAGTGATTACATAGTTAAATTCAACTCCATGAGTTGAAATAATTGTCCCTTTTTCTGTTTTTGAAAGTCAAAAATAAGTATCTTTTCAGTATGTTATTTCCTCATTTCGACAGTGACTAGTTGTATACTCCGTAGTTTGCTTTAGTTTTTTAAAATACTTCAGTTTCTTTTTAAAGTGCAAACAGTTACATCTCAAATTTAATTAATTAAAAAGTGAACATGAAAGGATATAAACGACAAGAAAATTGGAATAGTGGAAATATAATAAGAAAAAAACATTAAACTATTATTTTAATGGTTTTCGGAAGAAAGAAAAAAGGAAAGACCAATGAGAAATGCATTATTACTTGTAAGAAAACAAAACAAAAAAATGATTAAGATCCGAGAGATAAATAGGTACTACTTACCGGGGCGAAGCCACTTTTTGCTCAGTTGACTATTCTTTGTCGAAATATTACGAAAAATTGCACTGTATATATAAGTAAAATATTAATCTTAAAATATATATTGAACACCTTGTGTCGAGAATCTTTTTTTAATTCTTTCAATTCTAAATACCCTTGAAAAAATTTCTGGCTTCGCCACTGCGTACTTACCGCCTAATTTAGAGGGTCTAATTAGAGCTCCTACTCCTATTACGAACATAATTAGAGTTAAAAACTTTGCAGTAATTGGTTTCAATAGGTTGCCAAACCTATTTCAGTCCCTTTTAATTCTTGTCGACTCCTCTCTACCCTAGCAACCTTTGTTGAGAGGTGGACCAAAAATAAAAGGATGCTATAGAGCAATTAGGAGATTACAATAAAATTAGATAATTAATCATAATTATTACATGCAAGCATCTAATCAATCAACAAGATAATGTTGTGAAAATTCACATACAAAAGATCGCCTTGTATATGTGTTATATTCTTCTTATATATACAGGTACACCAATTTATAACAACACTTTCATAAAATAATCATTCATTATAAAAGTTAAGTTTTTTCATAATCAATTTATTTTATTTTATTTCATTTCTCGGTAATAGCCTTTTATCTATAAAAACAACATCCATCTTTATAGCATTACGCTCTTTGTAAAATTATACATCTATAACATTTATGTATAATCTCAAATAAGCTCACCAATAATAAGTTAAAAATTTTGACCTCAACATACTGCTACTTGGATCGAGATAGAAATTTCAACTGTCGACCGGTCTTACACTACCTTCAAGGGAAGCTATTAAATATCCGCTTGTTGAAAGTTTGGATATCTTCGCTAATACAATCGTTAAATCGCTCTTTAGAGATTGAAATCTACGGAACAAGTTACAATTATAAAATTTTTCTATGAATCTTGAAATAATTTAATCTTTTAGTAGATTTAAAGTGTGTGCTATAGTGTATAAATCTTTATACATTTAGTTACGATTTTATTAATAATGTGTTAGCGTTCTTTAATATTTAATTAGTAAAATTTACATATCTTTTGAGTATTTAATTTTGAGTAATTTTCTTATCTCTTGTATGTAACCTAAAAAAATGAGTTTTAGATAATTTTTATTTAAATATATTTAAATGTCAAATATTGTTATAGGTGTATAATAGTCATTCACAATAAAAATTAAAAAATATCATAATAAATAATGTTATTATAGAGGTTTGACTCGTTTCACCATAAAAAGTCGAATAAAATATGTCGGTTACTTACTTCTGCTGAATATCTTTTTTTTTTTTTCTATTGGAGAGGATAGATCTTTGAACATGGAAAAGAAGAAGCAAGGAGAGGGAAAATGACACAGCAGATTTTGAATGTCGCACCAATCGAGTTTATTATAATAAATGTTTTCTATAACAACAATTCGATATAACATTCATAAATATTCAGAACAATCGAGGCTGTTATAAAAAGGTTTAACTGTATTAAATTGGAACATTGGTTTCTAATTTGAATTTTAGATTGAATCCAAATTGCAAGTAAAAGCCTATTTTCTTTGGTGATGATACATTATATTGATGCAACAAAGCCAGATAGAACCTTCCGAAATAAAGCAAAAACAGCTCGTTAGAAGTTACGTTGAAAAATTTATAGACTAGGGAAAATAGGACGACAAAGAAATGAAGTGCCTTAAATGTTGGGGCCAATTTGAATAGAATGCAAAGTGGTGGGGTTCTACCCTATCTATCCTAATAATCCACTTTACAATAAAATTTGCGGTTATTTTTGTAATTATATGGATATGAATGAATACCTGGATTCCGCTTTTATTAAAACTAAAAAGACTAAAAGAGGAAAGTAGAGTATGGGTTGGAAGGTCTTGTCTCCTTATGAAAACTATTCCTCTTTTTCTTCTGTTAATTATTACTCTTTGTCTAAAAGGACAATAAGTTCGGACTGAGGGTCCATTCATTTAATTTTAATTTTTGAAATAGAATCTGTGTATTTAAGAATTATTACATAAGAATATCACATATCACACATTCATACCGAACATGGTTAAACATTTACTGAGAAGTTCTTAATTTGAAAATATCTTGCTACTACATAAAAGAAAAAAAATATTAGACTTCTTCACAAATAACAATATTGTAACATATAAATGAGTTGTACGCATCAATGGCGGAGCTAGGATTTCCACGGAGAGGAGTTAAAATATAAGCAAGTAAGCATATGAAGAAATTAAGGGGAGTCAACACATATTATATATGTATAAAAATAAAATATTTAACTTATTTATGCGGTACAATTTTCGAAATAAGGGGTGTCAACGGACTCTTCTGTTCTCCGTTACATTTTTGGTCCATTAATATCTTTGGCGTAAGTAGAACGATCAAATCTTCTTTTTTTGAAACCAAAATTTCATGTTATACAACTTTAGTCTTGGATTTATTTTGTCTCCCGTAATTCTATAATAAAATCTTACAGCTAAATTAATTATACAATGATTTTTAACTAACCAGGAAGGTTACCTTATAATAAGTACCCATTGCTTTGCTCTAAAGCAATTCTGCTCATAATAAATTTTGTTTTATTATTAGATTATCGAAAATAAAATATCAAAAAGCTTGATTATTGATAGTCAAACCTGTAAGTTTCTAACTTTAAGCGGAGCTAAAAAAGATTCTATCTGTTTTAAGTATTTGGCCAAAATTATATACTAGTAGTTTTAAAGGATAAAAGTTTAGAAAATGATATAATGATCGTGAAAGATTGATCAAGTAATCAGTCGCGGTTGGTCCAATAAACAATTATTCTAATTGAAAGGCATCATCGTGGGCGCATTAATTTAATCCATAATTAGTAAAATAATACGACTTTTGTTCACCAAATTCTTTGTTAACCATAAATCTATAGATAAATTTTGTATTCTAATTTGTCTGTTACACTAATTGGTTTGTTACGTCGTATTAGACATTGTATTAGATAATGAGGTGTTTGGTATTCCATTTGACACTTCAAAATTGGCTGTAGTAACAACAAATTAATTACCGTATTATCCAATTACTTAGCATATGGGAATACATGATGTCATTAATTAAGTATTTTATTTACATACACGAACAAATTTTACAATAACTGGCAATTTTTATAATAATTATAACTTAAGTCGTTGTATCGAGTTGCTTGCCTTATTTTTCAAGATATATACTAATATGATCACTTATTCTGGACATTTATATCTTATTATATTTTAGGTGATTTTCTAGAGCAACTTTTTCTTTTAAACATTATTAGCTTAACCGAGTTTGGATCTGTTATTCATACATTACACGGTATGAAGCTATCAACTGATGTTGATGTTACGACAGGGGGAAACAAATTAAATTTAAGTCTAAAAATGGAAAAAAGAATGATGAATTTTCAGAAATCACTATTGTTTAGTGGTTATTAACTTCTTATAGCTATTATATACATAATTACTTCTTATAGCTACTATTCAGCTGTTACGTTAGTGTATTCATGAATACAACAGTAAAAAGTGCCTAAAATTAGCAGTCCAACTGTACGAGCATGTATTCACATGTATTCGTGAATACAATATCAAAAAGCGCCTAAAATCAGGGCAGTCTAGTTGTATGCGCATGTATTCACATGTATTCTCGCGGTTGTATTCATGAATACAACAGTAAAAATCGCCTAAAATCATGGTAGTCCAGCTGTATGAGCATGTATTCACATATTTTTGCGCCATGTATTCATGAATACAATAACGATAATCACCTTAAAAATAAGTATGTCCAGCTGTTTAACAGAGAAGAAAAATATAAATAGCGTTCATGCCTCAATGGTAATATATATCATAAATACATATTTTGCTATAAAAATATAAAAAATAGCTATAAAAAATAATATTTTAAAATAATTTTGATTTATAATAACTAGGATGTATACCTTTATTATTGGAGGTAAAATTTCCAAAGAAGAGATTACTTTACTTGCGGAGCTAACCTACGTAGAAGTATATTAAAGTTCGCATATTTTTTTTAGTACAATGATCGAACACTTGGATACAATTCATATTTTATCAATTCATAATTCGTGTATGATTTAATCTACTTAATTATGCCATCATATTAACTTATCTGCACACTAGACTACCACAAATGCCATGCTTCATTGTTCATGCTATCCAGAGAAAAAGGACAGTTCGGTGCATTAAGTTTTCGTTATGCGTGAGGTTCGGGAAAGAATTAGATCACAAGCGTTTATTATACACAACTTTATCCTATATTTCTGCAAGAGGTTGTTTCCATGCTATCCAGAGAAAAACTAAATAGATTATCTAATTGGTCGTGATGATTGCTCCAATTAAGCAATTGTGCTAAGATGCTTAATTATAACACAATAATCAATGTACTTACAAACAACAATAACGTATTCACTCTATTCTCACAAGTGAAATCTGGGAGGGTAAGGTATACGCGACCTTATTAAACCCTCGGCTCATGGTATCGCATAATCAAAGAAGTAAGA
Source organism: Nicotiana knightiana (assembly GCA_005239525.1). Classification (NCBI taxonomy): domain Eukaryota; kingdom Viridiplantae; phylum Streptophyta; class Magnoliopsida; order Solanales; family Solanaceae; genus Nicotiana; species Nicotiana knightiana. The sequence continues at coordinate 13,311 of ML408010.1, read as the reverse complement.
AAGTAATACAATATACGGTAAGACCTCCCTATAACAACATTCTTATATAACAACACTTCACTATAAAAACCAAGCTTTTTAGTAACAAAATTTTATGTTATGTTATAATATATGTTTTATATAATAACACTTTGCTATAACATTCAAAAATATTAACGAACAAACGAGGATGTTACAGAGAAGTTTGATTGTACTTCATATTATTGTTTTTTTCATAATTGTGGTGTCTTAGCTCAACTTGCACGTACCTCCTCTAAATTTATAGCGCCTCTGTTACTTTCTACCAACATAAGTATCAGATAACTCTGTCGTTAGACAATTTATACTCCATAGTTATTTCTGAATTCATCCTATTTATTTTGGATCATTTTGTTTTTTATTTCTTTTATCTAAAATGAACATGAGCAGCAGTGGTTTTTTTTTGTACTACTAGCTATTTGCTGCATCACCAGCACTAGGTCTAGGAGTGGGACTGCACATGTAATGTAAGTGTTACGTTACCCTTACCAGTTGCAACTTGCAAAGAGGTGGTTGGATACCACAATCACTTTTGGTCCACCTTCCAATTCGTTTAACGTAATCGAGTCCCGGGTATAAAAAAATCCGCTCTCTAGTTTAATGGATCTTAAACAACATAAATTCGAATTAATCGAGATTTTAATTCGAATAATGGATACCGGATGGAAAAATCCAAAAAATAAGACCATCTTTATTTTTCCTTGAATTTTAGATGAAAAGGTGTAAAATGCAACTACGTATATGTAACCTGAATAGAAAACAATGAGTTTGTCACTCGCTACTAAAGATATGTGAACCTGCCTAATGCGTTCAACATGCTTTAATACAGACTAATTTTATAAATCTTATTATAAGATCGAATATTTTAATTAATACAATGTCAAACTAATACTAGTCATTAAAATGAGCCAATGCACTAGTAAATATCATTTAAACTATACAATAAATCTAGCTCATATTAAATTTTCGAATATTTTTAATTCCCTAGTCTTTCAGCATCTTTGTTTTGTCAGCCAGTCTTTCTACGTATTTCTTTATCTTTTTTATTATATATATATTTTTCAAGTATCGTTAATTTTAAAGGAATACGTACAGAAAAAATTGTGGTATTTCTTTTTCCAGATTCCTGAAATCAAAGATTGGATGATGTAGGACCTCTTAAAAGAACAAATTGCAAACAAAGGAGGGTCCGAAACATTATAAATATGTATAGTGGGGTCATCAGTTTGTTGAAAATACATGAAGCTGGTGGCAAATGCAGATACAGTTGGCACCTAATTTTTCTTGCCTCCACTTTCCCCATTTTTTATTTTTTTGTTCTGAGGTATCGTATAACTTATAGGTCATGAATCCGATTAATATTTCTATTAGATTACACTGTACACATCACATTCCTTAAGATGCGAACCCTTTATGGTATTCTACGCGAATGCAAAATACTTTATACACTATGATGACTCTTTTTTTGGGTCCCCTTTTTCAGTACATATGTGTATGCGCGCCATGTAAGCATTGAAATATCTACCGATTAATCTATCACAAATTATTATGACAGTTATCTATATGTTAATAATACATTATACTAATATACGTTTGCATAGGCGAAAGGCTAATCTGATGTTATTTCATACATATGATAAAAATAAGAAGTCGCAAAAGAAAAGGAACAATTTTATGAAAGAGTGATGTGTCATTTATATTTATAAATAAAAAATAATAACCTAATTTTGTAATTTTAACTCTACACCTTAATGGTGCAGGGTTTGCACCGTCAATGAAAGTCCTCTCTTTTTCCTTTTAATTTTTATTTAAAGGCACATCGGAACCCAAAAGATAGTACTAAAAGGAAAAACGTAGGGACTGTGGTTTAAGGGTGTATATTACACAAAATAGTAATCAAAGTGAATAATCTTGAATTTTTGTCTCCGCGTACCTCTTATTAGCAGAATTTCAAATTTAACGAGTGTTGCCCCTTGCTTGCTTAATTGACAACATTTTAACTTTTAACATTAAAGTTTTACTCGTAAACTAAAAAGAAAGTGTCATATTTCTGCAATTTTTTGCTGGTTTAATGCCATGGGGCACTTGAAAAGCCAGAAGACACTAGTGATGATTTGGGTTGGATTTCAAATGGGCCTGTCTTGCTTGAAAGAGCAACGAGCCCACTTCATAATGACTTTTCCTAAGAGATTTTCACATTCCTATATTATATATGAATCTATATTATTATCCCTACTTAACTTTTAATATAATTATTTTTTATATACCTAATTACTATTTATGTACATTTTAGGGGATTTAATGGTATTAATTAATCTCCTAATTTAACTTTACCGTATATTCCCACCCCCCACGTTTCCGTTTAACCAAAGAATTTGATCCTTTGATTAAAGCTATTTCTAGGATGAACACGGGTTACTGATAATCAAGGAAATAGAGAAAAATGAATAATAAACGATGTTGCAGAAATATAGAAAAGCAAAGTAGATTGTATTCGAGAATCAGATGCCTTTACAAGCTGTATTCCCCTCCCTTATATAGGAGATTCCTTGATATAATGTACAACTCTTGCTATGATTGCTTATTAATGGGCCGTTACAAAGGAACGGTAATTGGGGTACGGTTACGTAACGTACGAGTAATCAATTGTGGGTTCTTGAATCTTCCTGTAGCTTTGTCCAGATTCATTCTGACCGTGTCTCTTCCCTGTTTTGATCAGGTTGAGTTTCCCGTGGCTGATGAGCTCAAGGGTTTATTGAATCGTGCCTCTTTGTTCCGTACCTCTTCAAAGAATCACATCCAGCTGTCGCGTTCTCCTGTGTCCACATAACTAGCTGAGTTGTCAAGAGTTGGCTTACGTGTGAAACTCTTTTTTACCAATACAGATAGTCCCCCCACTTACCATATATTTATCGATTAATATTTGGTAAGTGGATACTCATTTATGGCGGGAATATTTTGCCGCCGCTTTACCTCGAAACATTGTATCCTTCTCTGAACCATAGGCGTCGTTTGTCACTTCCATTTAATGCTCATACCACGTGTCCTTCTCGGATTGGTTCTGCATTTACTCGACACCTTTTAGGGATTTTTGCAGCTGTGTCAGTCCCGAAGTGACACCTTCAATCNGTAAAGAACTTTCTTCTTGCCTTTGTAAACATGTCTTCTTCAAATCAACCTCAAGGAGTAATAGATATTGAAAATTTAACGCCATCTTCTGCTCCGACTAGGAGTCGGAGGGGTGGTAGACTTAGGAGTCTAGGATCCACTCCTTCGAGAGGCTCCTCTTCTTCTCAGATAGTTCCCCCTCCTTCCGTTAGGTTTCTAGTTTCTCCGAGGTTTAGGGCTTCTCTGTCTTTGTCTAGAGGTAGAGGTGAGCGCCTTCGTGAACCGAGAGTTGATGAAATTGTTCCTGCTGAGTTTGTCTTTGCTAGAGATAATCAAGTTCTTGTAGACCAATCTTCTTCCGTTGAGAGTTTCGAAAGGTATCCACCCCTTATAACTGAGGGTCAGATTTCCCTTGTTCGTAGGGAGTGTTTTTGGAGGCCTGATTATCCTGTCTACATTCCGAATAGTAATCAAAGAATAACGTCTTAGAAGATGGGATATTCTTTTGTTTATACGTACCCTTTTACTCTAGGGTTTAGACCTCCCATTGACCCAGTCATAATTGAATTCTGCCGTTTCTTCAATATCTGCTTAGGATAAGTTGGTCCACTTGTGTGGCGAGTTGTCTAATTTCTTAGGAGTTTAGCTTCTTTAGTCTCAGTTCCTTTTACTTTCAACCATCTTATTCATCTCTACTCTCCTACCTTGTTTTGTGAAGGGGTTTTTACTCTGACTGCTAGGAGCAAAAGAGTGCTGATAACCTCTGGAGATGATAAGGATAGGGGTTGGTACCTCCGGTATGTTGTTGTACCCACTGTTGGTTTAGTAGGCGAAGAAAATCTTCCCTTCTCTGAGAAGTGGAGTCGCGCACGTGAGTATGCTTTAGCTCACATCTTTTTACTTTTCCTCGTTCTGACTTGAGATGTTTGACTAATACCGTATCTGTTTTTTCTTCTCTCAGCAATCATGGATACTGTTGAGAATGTCTCCGATATCCGTGATTCGGTAGAAAAATTGTTGTCCGTTGCTCCTTTAGAAGAGAGATCTTGGAAGTACCTCGCTGGGAGGTATGGTTGACATGTAAAGACCCACGGTAAGTGAAGCTTTTATTCTTGCTTCTTTCCTTACTCGAGTCTCTTCTTTCTTTGTCACTTAACTTTTTCCCTTTTGATAGGGTTCTCTGCTCGTGGGGTGTCTGCTTCATCTATCCCGAAGATGTCTTTGGCTCAGGCCCAAGATATTAATGTCGGTTCGTCTTCCTCAAAGAGGAAGATTGGTGAGTCTCATTCCGTAGAAGAAGAAGAAGAGGGTGCTTTAGTACACAGGCCACAGAGAAGGCGGGTGGTTTCAGATGATGAGTTTACACCCATGACCTTGCCTTCCGTGTCTGTGGTTGAGCCCTCTACCTTTGAAGATGTTTCACATTCCCCCATTCATAAGTCTGTAGATTACCTGTTCCATAAAGGTTTTGATCTTGCTCCTGACGATGTTCCTTTGGCTGCTGTCTTTCCTGCTTCTTTAAGAGAAGCTATCTCATCTGCTCCTTTGGCTATTACGGCTTCTTCTGTTACTTTGCCCGTGGCTTCCTCAACTCTTCAACCCTCCGTGCCTGCTGCTTTTCCCGTGGCTTCTCCAGCTCCTCAATTGTCGGGTCATTACGTAGAACTTGCATTAAAAATTACTGTTATTGACTTATCATAGGTTGGTTATACTGTTATTGATGTGTTAGAGTCGGTAGGCTTGAAATCGGAATGGTTTTAGTGAGAGTTTAGTCGCTTAGTCATAAAAATAACCTTAAAATGAGAAAAGCCGACTGAGGGTTGACTTATTGGGAAACGACCTCGGAATGCAGATTTTATGGCTCGGATAGCTTCGTTAGGTGATTTGGGACTTAAGAGTGCGGAATATTTTTATGATGTCCGGTGTAGAATTAGGCTTGAATTGGCGAAAGTTAGATTATGGCAATTTCTGGTTCGCATTAGAAATTACGGTATTGGGGTCGGAATGGAATTCCGACAGTTGGAACAGGTTCGTAATGTCATTTTGGATATGTCTGCAAAATTTCAGGTCAATCAGAGTTGTTTTGGATAGTTTCGGCATCGTTGGTGGATTTTAGAAATTTCAAAGTTCTTAGGCTTGAATCACGCGTGATTTTAGTGTTTTGATGTTATTTTTAGTGTTTCGAGAGTGTAACTAAGTTTGAATAATCAATTATGATGCGTTGGTAACTTTGGTTGGGGTCCCTAGGGGCTCGGGATTGATTTCTGGTGGTTAACGGGCATTTTCGGGCCTTAGAGAATTGCTGGTTTTCTGGTTTTGGTGCAGCAGGAAATCCTTCACTGCGATCGCGTGAGGAGAGACGCGATCGCGTAGTTCAAACTGAGAGGGGCAGACTTTTTCTCTCTGCGATCGCATAAGTGTGTTCGCGATCGTAGAGGTTGAGCAGGTTGAGCAGTGCGATCGTGTGGAGCATGTTGCAGTCGCGTAGTGTAAATGAGGGGGCGTGTGAGTGGGGCAGTTGGTCATCGCAATCGCGTGAATAGGGGTGAGATCGCAGTGGGATTGAAATTGAAGCTCCGCGATCGCGTGACTAAGTTTACGATGGAGAGTAAATCACTCGGCAATATATAAATAAACCCTCCGCGACTTAAACCCTTTTTACACCATTTTTGTACGGACAGAGAGCTTTGGGGGCCACTTTTGAAGAGGGAAACCATTGTTCTTCATAGAGGTAAGTGTTTTGGACCTTAAAACCCATTTATGGATGATTATAGAACATAATATCAGTGTTAAATTCACAAAAATAGTAGAAAAAGGTGAGTTTAGGGCTTGAGATTATGAGACCTTTAGGGATTGATTTGAGGGGTCAAACGAACTCCGATTTTAGTGTTCTTTATATGTACGGACTCG
>ML408002.1:0-16523 GCA_005239525.1 Nicotiana knightiana | reverse complement strand
TAGACCTAAAATTAATATTTACAGCAAAATAGTATAGAATTTGGGTGTGGTCAAAAATTAGTTATTCACAGCGCTCACGACGTGTAAGATTGAGTAGGAATAAACATAGGCATAAGCCTCAAAGGAATCAAATCGCACGATGAGGAATCAAGAAGGGAAGTACTCCTAACAGCCTTTTAGCCTCTCGAAGATAAGTACAGACGTCTCCGTACCAATCCGCAAGACTCTACTAGACTTGCTCATGACTCGTGAGACCTACGGGAACCTAGAGCTCTGATACCATGTTGTCACGACCCAATATTTATAAGGCCATGATGGTGCCAGACGTCATTCTCAGGCAAGCCGATCATTAATTGATTGAAATAAATTTCCGATTTTAACATTTATGAAAAATATTTCCTTTCACTTTATTACATATTAACCAAATAAAATTATGTTAAGTAAAACAATGGTTTAGATATTATACTTTAGCAAATATATCCCTTCACATCCCAGAACCCGGTGTCACAAGTACATGAGAAATTTCTAAGAATTTATACAATCATCACAAAGCCTGTCCGAAATACAAATTGGACAAGTAAGTTTAAAAATGAAAGGAAATACAGTACGAGGGAGACTCTGTCAGCTGCGGATCGCCTCCAGATGATGCAGCTCGCCTAAGTCTCCGAATCCTCCACATTGCTATGAAAGTACCTGTGCAATAAAATGCACAACAAGTGTAGCATGAGTACAAAAATAACGTGTACTCAGTAAGTCGCCTGCCTAACCTTAGAGAGGTAGTGACGAGAGGTCAAATTAGACACTTGCTAAAGGTCAATTTAGAATACTCAAGTGTGACACTAAGCATGATTATCATAGGCAATTTATTAAAAACCAGGAATAAATATTATCAACTTCGTTCACATTTAACATTTTATATCCTCGTCATATTAATAAAAATTAATCAATATGGGTGATTTAATCAAATAACAATTAATCAACGGGAAGGAACAACTTATTCCAAAATCTTTTAATAACTTTAAATCTCTGTCATTTCAATTGACAACTTAAAATCTTAGGTCAGTAATCAGGCAAAAATGATAGCAACTACGTAGTAAATATCATGCGCAAGCAATGCTGAGGGTCGAATGGCACGGACCAACAATAATAAACTGTGCACTGCCGAGGGTCGAAAGGCTCGAACCATAGATGCATCTATCTGCCCCACTCGCGAATCGATCATGCGACGCGGTTATACATACAAATAATAAGGCTAGCATGCTCGCGAATCATACCTACGACCCAGGTGCTCATATGTACACATATCCACATAATAAATCCTTATTTTTATCAAGAAAGCAGTTTATCTCAGGAAACTGGTAAAATTCTTCTTAAAGGAACATGTAATATGGTTTTTAAATCTTTGTTTTGAAACTCATTTGCTAAGTTTAATGATATTCCATAATATAACCCTACCAGGTATACAATTATCCATGGAGGAATCAATTGTCTTACTAGATGATTAAGAAAATGAACTCTAGTCTTCTTTAGATATTCACTTACGATTTCGATTATATTAGCAGTTTAGTATTACAGGCAGGATTACATGTACAACACGTAAGGCATGCTAGTGGGTCCTAGACTACCCGGATATGGCATAGCTACGCACGGACTCCCATCACCTCGTGCGTATGTAGCCCCCGAAGATAATAGCATATACTTAATTAATTCACCTAGGGGGACTATTCCCCCTCACTAAGTTAGAAAGGGGACTTACCTCGCTCCGAAATTCCATAATCGGCTTCCAAGCCCTTCCGACGACTCCAACGGACGCACATCGCCCCAAAACTATCCAAATAACGGCAAACCAATGAAAACATACTCTAATCTTTGAAAAAATTACAAATTATATAATTTCCCAACCTCACTTAGTGAAATGACCAAAATGCCCTCAGGCCCACGTGCCTGAAGTCCGAAATTTCTCGAATATATAATCTACCCATAGCTCCACTAGTTCAAATATACAATTTACTCTACATTCCATGCTCAAGTTCGTGGCTAAAAATCCAAATTTCCATTTTCTAGGTTCCATGCATATACTTGTATTTAACTTTAAAAACATGAAGAAATTACTTACCTTGACATTGCATGAAGAAATCCTTTCTTGAAGCTCCTCCAAAGTCGACCAAACCAAAGAACAAATAAAGAAATGGTCACAAATTCTCAGTTTTAAAACATTCTGCCCAGGTCATTTTCGTACCTGCGATCAAACTCTCGCATCTGTGATTCCGTAGGTGCGACCAAACCTCCGCACCTGCGGCTTTGCTCAACTCAAGCCAACCTCGCACCTGCGCCCCATAACCTGCATATGCGACCTCGCAGGTGCGGAAACACCCTCACACCTGCGCTCCCAGCCGGACCATCAACCCTTCGCACCTGCGGTGCCATAGCTGCGCCTGCGGCTCCGCACCTGCGGCCAAATCCTCGTAGGTGCGGTCACACCAGATGACAGTAATTCCAGCCTTCTTCAAACTCTCAACTTGATCCGTTAACCACCCGGAATCCACCCGCGGCCCCCGGGACCCCGTCGAATTATACCAACCTGTGCCAAAACATAATGCGGACTTACTCGAGGTCTCAAATCACATCAAACAACATCGAAACCACGAATCGCACCCAAATCCCAACTTTATGAACTTAGAAATTTCCTACTTCTACATCTGATGCCGAAACCTATCAAATCACGTCCGATTGACCCCAAATTTTGCACACAAGTCATATTTGACATTACGTGCTCCAACTTCCGAAATCGCATTCTGACCTCGATATCAAAACTTCCACTTCCGATCGGATTTCTCAAAAACCTTCAAATTTTATCTTTATCCAAATGACTTCAAAATGACCTCCGGACATCCGAATTCACTTTCGATCGTGCTCCCAACTCCAGAATCACCATACGAAGCTATTCCAAGACTCAGAATCCCAAACAGACATCAACAACACTGAAATGAACTTCAAGCCCAAATCTATGAAATTCTTCTAGAATGCTAACTTCCATAATATACGCTGAAACGCTCCCGGGTTATCTAAAACCCGATCCGAACATACGCCCAAGTCCGAAATCATCATACGAACCCGCTGGAACCTTTAAATCCTTATTCGGAGGTCTTTTACTCAAAATTCCAATCTTAGTTGATTCTTCCAACTTAAGGCTTCTAAATGAGAATTTTCTTTCCAAATCAACTCTAAATTTTCCGAAATTCAATTCCGACCACACCCACAAGTCATAATACCTTAAATGGAGTTGTTCACGACTTCAAACCGCTGAACGACGCGCTAGAGCCCATAACGACCGGTTGGGTTATTACATTAGCTATGTATTAGTTCCAATTGATTAGTGTTTCAATTGATTATTTAACATAGTATTTTATAGAAATCTAGGGTTTAGGTCTTGTTTTAATTGAATTGATTACATATGGTATAAATTGAATGTTTGAGTCTGTATTGTCTTGAATAGTTTAGTTAGAATCTAGGGTTTAGGATGAGTTATTGTGAATCAAACTTTTAGGGTATGGGTTGAATTTTTAGGATATAATCCTAACTTTTAGTTTATGTTTAAACTCGTAGGATATGAATTGAACTTTTAGTTTTTAGGTTTTGTTCTTGTGAATTGAACTTTTAGAATATGAATTGAACTTGTAGGATATAATTGAACCTTTTGGGTATGGATTGAATTTTTAGGGTATAAATTGAACTTTTAGTTTATGTTTAAACTCGTAGGATATGAATTGAACTTTTAGTTTTTAGGATTTGTTCTTGTGAATTGAACCTTTTGGATATGAATTGAATTTTTTTAGGATATGAATTGAAATTTTAGGATATGAATTGGAACTTTTAGGATATGAATTGGACCTTTTGGATATGAATTGAACTTTTAGTTTACTAATTGAATTTTTAGTTTATAAATTGAAAGTTTAGGATATGAATTGAACTTTTAGCTTATGAATTGAAATTTAATTTATAAATTGAAATTTTAGGATATTAATTGAAATTTTAGTTTACAAATTGAACTTTTAGGATATGAATTAAAATTTTAGTTGATAAATTGAAATTTTAGGATATGCATTTAGCTTTTAGTTTATGAATTGAAGTTTTAGTTTATAAATTGAAATTTTAGGATATGAATTGAAATTTTAGTTTATGAATTGAAATTTTAGTTTATGAATTGAACTTTTTGGATATGAATTGAATTTTTAGTTACTAATTGAATTTTTAGTTTATGAATTGAACTTTTAGGATATGAATTAACTAAAAAAAGATTAGGATATGAATTAACTAAATTAATTTGTTCTTGTTTTATTTGTATAGATGGAACATCGTACTTGGATGTACAATAGGAATTATCCTAATCGGCGGGTATTGCGGGAGGATTTTGTAGAAGGGGCCGATGACTTTATTAGGCATGCATTTTCACTTCCACCATACCAAAGTGAATGGGTAATTAGGTGCCCTTGTGTCAGGTGCGATTGTATGAAGTTTGAAAAACTGGAGGAAGTTAAGCTTCATCTTTATAGGAAAGGGTTTATTGAGAATTACTTTGTGTGGACTAATCATGGAGAGATCGATGGTAGCCGTGGGATATTTCATAATATGGTTGTTGGTGAAAGTAGTAGGTCGGTGGGGAATACAAATCTTGATTCTAAAATTCAGGATATATTGCTAATGCTTTTGGGATGCACTTCGGGGGTGAGACCAATGAAAATATTGAACAAACTCCTAATGATGATGCAAAACATTTTTATGAACAATTAGAGGAAGCTAGTCGTCCATTACGTGAAGGAAGTCCGCACTCTGAGTTGTCTGTTGCAGTTATATTACTAAGTATCAAATCTGATTGGAATATTTCTCAAGCGACCATGGACTCTTTCATTGACCTTATGAGTGAACTAGTTGACCCTAATATCAACTTACCTGGTGATTTCTATAAGGCAAAGAGATTGGTTTCTAAGTTAGGACTTTCGTCAATGAGAATTGATTGTTGTGAAGATGGTTGCATGTTATATTATAAAGATAATGCAACTTTAGAGAGTTGTAAATTTTGCGAAAAGCCTCGTTTCAAGAGGCTTTCCAGTGGGAAAATGGTTGCTATCAAGGCGATGCATTATTTACCTCTTATACCTAGGTTAAAGAGGTTATATACGTCGATGAGTTCTGCTCCTCATATGATATGGAACTTTGAAAATAGAAGATCACCTGGTGTTATGCGTCATCCTTCAGATGGAGAAGCTTGGAAGCACTTTGATAGGACATATCCAGATTTTGCTAGTGAACCAAGGAACTGTCACGACCCAAAATCCATTAAGGTCGTGATGGCGCCGGACACCATAGTCAGGCAAGCCAACCCTCCTTAGTTAATTAAGTTCCTATTTTATTATTTTTGAAAATCCTTACTTTTCATTTCATTATATAATGATCAAATAATGTTACCGAGTAAACAACGATGTTTTAAATAATTCAATCGACAAATACATCCCAAAGTCATCCCAGAACTCGGTGTCAAAAGTGCATGAGCAAAATTTCTAGGAAGTATACATGTGTTACAATATTGTCCGGAATACAAACTGGACAAAGAAATAAAGTACAATATAATACATCTGAGGGAGACTCTGCCGGCTGGGGGTCGTCTCGAGAGGTGCAGCTCGCCCAAGTCCCCATATCAACCATGCCACGACGCCAAGCGGGGCCACTTGATATACATGCACCTATGCAATAAAAATGCACAGCAAGTGTAGTATGAGTACGGAAACAACGTGTACTCAATAAGTATCCCGCCTAACCTCGAAGAGGTAGTGACGAGAGGTCGAATTTGATTCTTTCTAGAGGCCAATCTAATAAAATCAAGGGTGACACTAAGCATGGATATCATAGGTAATTAACAAGTAGTGATAGGAAATAACAACTTCTTTTCACATTTTACAACTTTAGAATCTTCGTCATTTCAGTTGACAATTTATAATTCCAGGCCATTAAACAGTTAGAAATCACAGAAAGTACGCAGCAATTATCATGCGCAAGATATGCTGATGATCGAACGGCTTAAACCAACAATAAATGTAAACGGTGCACTGCCGAAGGCTCGAACGACTCGAACCATAGATGCATCTATTACCCCATTCGCGAATCGATCATCCGACGCGGTCATATATAAATAATAGAGTTACCCTGTCGCGAATCATACATGCGACTCAGGTACTCATAGATACACACATTCACACAATAAATTCACATTTTATCAGGAAAACAATCACCCAAGGAGGTGATAAAATACTCTTTTAATGGACGCGAAGATAGTATTTAAATCTTTTCTAGAAATTCATTTTCCAAGTTCGATAAGGTTTAATCGTTTCCAAATTCATCAATAAAGTTACAAGTATGGCAAATAAAACATGCTTTTGGGTCCTAGACTACCCGGACATAAGCATAATAGTAGCTACGCACGGACTCCCGTCACCTCGTGCGTACGTAGGTCCCACAAATAGCAGCATGTATTTAATTATTTCACCTATGGGGACAATTCCCTCTTACAAGGTTAGAAAGGAGACTTACCTCGCTCCGAAGATTCATAACCGGCCACCAAGCCCTTCCGACGACTCACATTGATGCACCACGCCCAAAACTAACCAAATAATAGGCAAACCAATGAAAATATACTCTAATACTTATAACAATTCAATTTATATAAATTTCCAACTCCGCTTAGAAAGTTGACAAAATTGCCCTCGGGCCAATGTGCTCAGATTCCGAAATTTTTTTGAAGATAAAGATTACCCATAACTTTACGAACCCAAATATACAATTCTCTCTCAATTTCATGCTCATGGTAAGAATCCGAAAATACAAATTGTAGGTTTACTCCCAAATTCCATAATTTCTACAAATTCCCATGTCCAAATCCAAATATTATCATGTATTTAATTAATAAATGGGAAGAAACCACTTACCTAGAGTTGCTTGATGAAAATCTCCCCTTGAAGTTCTCCAAAATTCCAAGCCAAAATGAAAAATGGGAGAAAAATAGCCAAATCCCGTTTTAAAATACACACTGCCCAGACCCGACCTCCGCACCTGCGGCCTCCAGCCTCCAGCCTTGCACCTGCGCGCCCGCAGGTGCGCCCATGCACCCACACCTGCGGCTTCCTCCTCCACAGCCGAGCTCCGCACCTGCGCTTCCCCAGGTGTGGAAATAACCTCGCACCTGCGCCCCCAGCCAAGCCAGCCAAAATTCGCATCTGCGACGCCAAAGTCGCACCTGCAGCTCTGCACCTGCGACCCTTGTTGCGCAGGTGCGGTCACACCAGACACCAGCAGCCATAGCCTTTCCCAACTTCCAAATTCGATCTGATAACCACCCGGAATCCACCCGGGGCCCCCGAGACCCCGTCCAATCACACCAACCAGTTCCAAAATATAATGCGGACCTGCTCGAGGCCTAAAATAACATCAAATAACATTGAAACAATGGATCGAAACTCAATTCAATCCTTATGAACTTTGAAATTTCCAACTTCTAAATTCGATGCCGAAACCTATCAAATCACGTCCGATTGACCCCAAATTTTGCACGCAAGTCACATTCAACATTACGGACCTGCTCCAACTTTCGAAATCGGAATCCGACCCTGATATCAAAATTTCCACTTCTGGTCGGACTTCTTAAAAACTTTCAAATTTCTAACTTTAGCCAAATGACTCCAATATGACCTACGAACCTCTGAATTCACTTCAGATCGCGCTCCTAACATCAGAATCATCATACGAAGCTATTCCAAGACTCGAAATCCCAAACAGACATCAATAACACTGAAATGCACTTCAACCCAGACTTATGAAATTTCTTCTAAAATACTAACTTCCACAATATGCGCCGAAACGCTCCCGGGTCATCCAAAACCCGTTCTGAACATACGCCTAAGTCCGAAATCATCATACAAAGCTGCTGGAACCTTCAAATCCTGATTCTGAGGTCGTTTACTCAAAAATTCAATCTTAGTCAATTCTTCCAACTTAAGGCTTCCGAAATGAGAACCTTCTTTCCAATTCGACTCCGAACTTCTCGAAATTCAGTTCCAACCATGCCTACAAGTCATAATACCTGAAATGAAGTTACTCATGGCCTAAACAGCCAAACGACGCGCTAGAGCTCAAAAGAACTGGTCGGATCATTACATTCCCTCCCACTTAAACATGCATTCGTCCTCGAACGCGTTAAGAACTGCTCTGGAGTTATCTGAAATCACCGTTTAACCCTGCATGCACCTACCTGTGCTTCCATCACTCAGCCGAGCGCATTAGCTCAATTGAATCCAAAGATATCTTCTTTTATCCATTCAATAAGCTCAGAACCCAATTCCAACTCCCAAAATTCTCTGCTAGGCCTGTTTTCAGTATATGATCACCAAATCAATCACTACACGAGGTACCAGAACATGATTGCATGCCTTTGCTAACTTAGCACCATACACCGCATAATTCATCATTTAACCATAATGACATTCCCTGATCCTTAATAGCCAAAATTCCACGAATCGGATGCTCCCAATGCATCTCATGACATATATATAGGTCTTGCTATAACGCTTACGATACCACCTCAACGGAGGAGATGTGTAGAAGTTTACAACCAACTGCAGATTCAACAAATCATTGAACCTCTTCTCTTGCCTAGAATAATCACCTCATTACGAACCAACTAATGGTATTTGTTCTTTAATATACTTCACACAATCTTATCGTACTGATGCCTGATCCGATAAATCTCGTCTCACCCAATATGAACTGCTCAGACAACAAGTCATCCCAGACATGACCAACAGTCTCACATGATGCCACAATGCGCCAATAGGCCACAACTCAAACACGATACATAAGGAAATGACTCAGTAAGGGACTACTCGACTCCCGCAACTAATATGAACTTTTCTCAGAAAATAGAAAGTAAAACACAAGAAAAATAAATGTAGGGGACTGTACTCAACATCACACTGTTGCGGCGTGCAACCCGATCCAAATAACATAACTGTGGCGGCGTGGCACCTGATCCACCCATAAATTCACGTAAGGAGATACACACCGAGCTAAATTTCTCATTACCACAAAATATCGAATATCGGTCACAAGCACGCTAAGTGCGTAATACCATCCTAGGGAGACTGGTAGAGCCATACGCTACAAAACTCAAGCACAGCTGAGGTGCGATATATATACTCTGAATCTCAAGAGCTATTCTGCTCACATAACATAATCACTACGCGGAATCTCAACACATAAGAAATTATCAAGCCGTTTCACAACTCACACAACACAATCATAATATTACATGAAATGGACGAGGATGGAACAACATCTAATGTTCTAATACCTCTCCATGAGAAGTGCTATACTAAAATGAACATACCTGACTCTTATGGAGCCCATAATTATATTTAAATCCATTCACAACCTTCAAGTCGATTTCGCTCGCACTGAGCTAGGCTAATAGCCTTACCTGGGTCCATAATAACCCACCTTTCCTCATAAAACGCAAAAACAACCATCACAGCCGGAGCAAAACCCCTACATCCGCAACCAAATGAACCGAGCGCCCTCCAGGCATAAACTCTCAAATAAACAATATTATACTTCTTTATACTTGGTCTGAATCTTCAATCAATCAAGTGACTACATGTCACACTCCTACGATCTTCGCGTGGAATACACTTCCACGACCTCATGCACTAGATAACAAGTCTGCACCTCCATACCACCGGCCACACAACTGCTGTAAAGCCTACCAGGAAATCTGCAACCAGAACGCAATGCCTCTTACACAACCACCGATCTCTGGTGATGCTGAAGATAATACCAGCTTACTCTAAACATCCAAATCCCTTTCCTTGCTCATCCGAGCTCGTGGCATCCTTTCCAACACTGAACTGCTACCTTGATCCTCGCTTTCAAATTTCATACCGTTCACAGCACCTAACATGCCAATATGCAATCACACAGGAATCTCGTCATAACTCCTTAACCACCAATAGGGTAAACTGTTTATCAATAGAAACCTTTTACTTAACTCAATTCAAGAGAACCATAACAACACAGGAGTGAATTCTCATAATCACAAAACATGCAAATCCTCAAGTAATAGTCTATACCACCATAATCCTTCCGGGATCCGCCTACACATGACAGACCATAATACTTGAATGCTTCCAAATAAAATCAATTACGGCGGCCATCAAGCACTCGCACGCACCGCCATAACTCACATTCATAACTAATCATGCTGAAAAGACTGACTACTGCTGCCACTATGCCAATTCCACCATGGCTTACCATCTAACTTTACCGAATTTCCATTACTCGCGTCATTCTCAAACTCCACTTCTGCATGACATAACCGATTCACTCGTATACCTCCAACTGAAACTGATACGACACTTAGCCGCGCACTCCACTTATCAACAACAGACTTCCCCCACTTTGATCAAGCCATAGATCAAGATGAACAATAGCTCACATTGCCCATACGCTAACACCGCCATAATACCGCATTGAGATTCAATTAAACCTTTCATATACCTTAATCCAATTCGCACTCACCTTAGGGATGATGATAACTCCAATAACACATAGAAACTCAATTCGCACTCACTTCGAGTGATTCCATTCCACGAGACTACTTTGTCTCCAAGCCTATGAATCGTTTCATGATCTCCTTGCACGCATATTCACATCTTCGACCGACATACCCATTCTGATAACCCTTCTATGAACCCGAAGTCGTTTCTCCCTTCTATGAACCCAAATGCTACTCTACATGCCGAAGATAACAGAGAACACTCCAACCATTCATTTTTTTCTCTTTCCCATAATTCCGCTGCAAAAGCTCGATTCTTAACCATACTGTGGGCTTGAAATCCTTAGACACCACATTCTGACCTTCGAATTTACTAGGACCGCTATTGAGAGTCACCCACTCTGGCTTGGTCCCGAATATAATCAACTCCACGGCTTCGCTGGTACCTGAACACCCATCTTGAATAAGCACCCGACTGAATCACTTCCATCGCAAATTACCTCTGCCCTAAGCGTAAATCTTGAATCCTTCCAAAGCCTAAACCTGATTCCATAAGGCCAACCTTTGCACACATTTATCAAATCCTATGCTCAATTACTACTCATGCCTTCTTCCCTTAGCTGTAATAATCCACTAATATGCCGATGACCAGAATTTTTGCCAGTAGATACCCATGCAACCCAATCGCAAGCGGTGGAACTCTCTCACTTAGCCTGAAGTCGCTATCACACAAATCTGGAACTCACCAAGAACCTTTCTTCCTTGTTGACATGATCCTGCATAACCAACTAGCCAAATTCCTTGAAATCCTTCCGTTAGCATTTCACAAGAACTTTGAGTCATTAACCACATTCTCATATCTGACCTCAATGTGAATAGTCAGTAAAATCCCTCGCGAAACTCCGCCAACCACGCAACCACTGGCCTGCTCACAGAAGATAACCCACCACCTGCGAAAATTACCAACTGACACCTTCCAACGACGTTGTATTGTACAATCTCTACGACCTCAATACCCCATCCTACACCCATTCTCATTTACCAACTTTACCAGTCCGTCCGCTCCTCGTGGACATCTACTAAATGCACGACAATATCTTCTAATTTACAGCTTGCTGCATCCTTCTTCATATCAAATGACTCCTCTCTGTTGTATCCAATCTTCCGCTGAAATGGCCAATATTTCAATTTAAGCCCGTGGACCCAATCACCGTCCACTAAAATTCTCAAATCGCTCCAAACTTCTCCTCAAGATGTGCAGCTATCTTACCACAGAACTCATATGCTACGTTGCCACTCTCCCACTTTGGTCAAACTCACTCCTTCAAGCAACTGCTCGACTTCCGCTTCTTACACCTGGCCTTCTAGAAATTTAACCATTGCCTGACACTTCCCACATGTCTTTCCTCATCGTATGCTGCCCAGTTGTTGCCGCAAATAAATATCATTATCTTTAGCACTCAAACCAGCAGACCATCACAACTTCAAAACTCTCCGAAGATCATCTTTCTCGACCCGCCTACATTAGAAATACTTATTCAATCCTGAACCACCGCAACACGATCTTTGACAGTCGCTTCTTCAATATTACTTCATGTTACTCTGACCCAATGCAACCGAAGAAACCATAGCACCGGCGAACTTAAAACATCCTATTCGATTAAAGACGACGATGCCACATCACGGATGAAGATTCCTCCTCACTTGAAAAAACCCAATCTCATTACCTTATCAACCCAAACCTGATCATTTATAGTCCAATTGTCTTTCCTCCACTGTAAATAAAATACTGAAATCTCGGAATCACGCTCTGAGTAGAACTCCTATCAAGTCATTCATTTCCCCGACATATGGGCAAGAATCCTATCATCATATCAATACCGTGAGATAACGAGTTGTAAGCATCATAACAACCTGAGCATAGCCTCAAAGCTCTCAGAAACACAACTACTGAGTTGAAACAACATAATATCCTCCCGCAGAGCAACGACAATAGCCCCAACCAACTACGCATGGAAAAACATCACGCACCACATCTGTAATACCATTACAATTCCTCAAATTCTCGATTTATAGAAAGCGCTTCGCAACGTGTAAGATTGGGTAAGAAGAAACGTAGGCATAAGTCTCAAAGGAATCAAACCGCACGATAAGGAATCAAGAAGTGAAGTACTCCTAACAGTCATGTAGCCTCTCGAAGATAAGTACAGACGTCTCTGTACCGATCCGCAAAACTCTACTAGACTTGCTCATGACTCGTGAGACCTAAGGGAACCTAGTGCTCTGATACCACGTTGTCACGACCCAAAATCCATTAAGGTCGTGATGGCGCCGGACACCATAGTCAGGCAAGCCAACCCTTCTTAGTTAATTAAGTTCCTATTTTATTATTTTTGAAAATCTTTACTTTTCATTTCATTATATAATGATCAAATAATGTTACCGAGTAAACAACGATGTTTTAAATAATTCAATCGACAAATACATCCCAAAGTTATCCCAAAACCCGGTGTCACAAGTGCATTAGCAAAATTTTTAGGAAGTATACATGTGCTACAATATTGTCCGGAATACAAACTGGACAACGAAATAAAGTACAATACAATACATCTGAGGGAGACTCTGCCGGCTACGGGTCATCTCAAGAGGTGCAGCTCGCCCAAGTCCCCATATCAACCATGCCACGACGCCAAGTGGGGCCACTAGATATACATTCACCTGTGCAATAAAAAAGCACATCAAGTGTAGTATGAGTACGGAAACAACGTGCACTCAGTAAGTGTCCCGCCTATCCTCGAAGAGGTAGTGACGAGAGGTCGAATTTGATACTTGCTAGAGGTCAATCTAATAAAATCAAGGCTGACACTAAGCATGGATATCATAGGTAATTAACAAGTAGTGATAGGAAATAACAACTTCTTTTCACATTTTACAACTTTGGAATCTTCGTCATTTCATTTGACAATTTATAATTCCAGGCCATTAAACAGTTATAAATCAAAGAAAATACGCACCAATTATCATGCGCAAGCAATGCCGAGGGTCGAACGGCTCGAACCAACAATAAATGTAAATTGTGCACTGTCGAAGGCTCGAACGACTCGAACCATAGATACATCTATTACCCCGTTCGTGAATCGATCATGCGACGCGGTCATATATAAATAATAGAGTTACCCTGCTCGCGAATCATACATGCGACTCAGGTACTCATAGATACACACATTCACACAATAAATTCACATTTTTTCAAGAAAACAATCACCCAAGGAGGTGATAAAATACTCTTTTAATGGACGCGAAGATAGTATTTAAATCTTTTCCAGAAATTCATTTACCAAGTTCGATAAGGTTTAATCGTTTCCAAATTCATCAATAAAGTTACAAGTATGGCAAATAAAACATGCTTTTGGGTCCTAGACTACCCGGACATAAGCATAATAGTAGCTACGCACGGACTCCCATCATCTCGTGCGTACGTAGGCCCCACAAATAGCATCACGTATTTAATTATTTCACCTATGGGGACAATTCCCTCTTACAAGGTTAGAAAGGAGACTTACCTCGCTCCGAAGATTCATAACTGGCCACCAAGCCCTTCCGAAGACTCACATTGATGCACCACGCCCAAAACTAACCAAATAACGGGCAAACCAATGAAAATATACACTAATAATTATAACAATTCAATTTATATAAATTTCCAACTCCGCTCGGAAAGTTGAAAAAAATTTCCCTCGGGCCCACGTGCCCGGATTTCGAAATTTTTTTGAAGATAAAGATTACCCATAACTTTACGAACCCAAATATACAATTCTCTCTCAATTTTATGCTCAAATTCGTGGTAACAATCCGAAAATACAAATTCTAGGTTTACTCCCAAATCCCATAATTTCTACAAATTCCCATGTCCAAATCCGCATATTATCATGTATTTAATTAGTAAATGGGAAGAAACCACTTACCTAGAGTTGCTTTATGAAAATATCCCCTTCAAGCTCTCCAAAATCGTCCAAGCCAAATGAAAAATGGGAAAAAAATGGCCAAATCCCGTCTTAAAATACACACTGCCCAGACCCAACCTCCGCACCTGCAGCCTCCAGCCTCACACTTGCACGCCTGCAGGTGCACCCATGCACCCGCACCTGCGGCTTCCTCCTCCCCAGCCGGGCTCCGCACCTGCGCTCCCTCTTCCGTATCTGCGCTTCCGCAGGTGTCGAAATAACCTCGCACATGCGCCCCCAGCCAAGCCAGCCAAAATTCCCATCTGCGACGCCAAAGCCGCACCTGCGGCCCTTGTTGCGCATGTGCGATCACACCAAACACCAGTAGCCTTAGCCTCTCCCAACTTTCAAATTCAATCCGATAACCACTCGGAATCCACCTGGGGCCCCCGGGACCTCGTCCAATCACACCAACCAGTTCCAAAACATAATGCGGACCTGCTCGAGGCCTCAAATCACATCAAATAACATCGAAACAATGGATCACAACTCAATTCAATCCTTATGAACTTTGAAATTTCCAACTTCTACATTCAATACCGAAACCTATCAAATCACGTCCGATTGACTTCAAATTTTACACGCAAGTCATATTCAACATTACGGACTTGCTCCAACTTTCGGAATCGGAATCCGACCCCGATATAAAAATTTCCACTTGCGGTCGGACTTCTTAAAAACTTTAAAATTTCTAACTTTAGCCCAATGACTCCAAAATGACCTACGGACCTCTGAATTCACTTGTGATCGCACTCTTACCACCAGAATCACCATACGGAGCTACTCCTAGACTCATAATCCAAAACGGACAGCAATAACACTGAAATGCACTTCAACCCAGACTTATGAAATTTCTTCTAAAATACTAACTTCCACAATATGCACCGAAACGCTCCCGGGTCATCCAAAACCCGTTCCGAACATACGCCTAAGTCTGAAATCATCATACGAAGCTGCTGGAACCTTCAAATCCTGATTCTGAGGTTGTTTACTCAAAAATTCAATCTTAGTCAATTCTTCCAACTTAAGTCTCCGAAATGAGAACTTTCTTTCCAATTCGACTTTGAACTTCCCAAAATTCAGTTCCGACCACGCCTACAAGTCATAATTCCTGAAATGAAGCTGCTCATGGCCTTAAATCGCTAAACGACACGCTAGGGCTCAAGATGACCGGTCGGGTCGTTATAGGAACATTCGATTAGGTCTGTGTACGGACGGCTTCACGCCTTTTTCTATATATGCGACACCATATTCATGTTGGTCTGTCTTTCTTACGCATTATAATCTACCACTCGAGTTGTGTATGACTAGTCCATATTATTCTTAAATTGTATTATCCCCGGTCAGCCTAATCCAAAAAGTTTGATTGATGTCTATTTGTAACCTTTGATTGATGAGCTAAATCAATTGTTGTATGATGGTGTTGAAACACATGACATATCAACCAAGCAGAATTTCAATTTGCGTGCTAACTTAATGTGGACTGTTAACGATTTTCCTGCGTATGGAATGTTGTCTGGGTGGATGACTGTTGGGAAGCTAGCTTGTCCTTACTGCATGGAAAATAGTAAAGCGTTCACTTTGAAACATGACCGAAAGCAATCTTGGTTTGATTGTCATCATCATTTCTTGACTCCTGATCATGAGTTTAGAAAGATGAAAAATGCATTCAAAAAGGATAAAATGGAATATGATTCTCCACCTCCGANAAAGGATGCAAATACGTCGAAAAATACGCGAAAGGAGACACCCGGGCGATAGCCAGGCGACAGAGCCAAACAGCCAGCCCTACCCTGGCGTTAGCCAGGCGTTAGGGCTAAAACGCCAGCCCTTGCCTGGCGTTAGCCAGGCGTTAAGGATGAAACGCCAGCCCTTGCCTGGCGTTAGCCTCATAACGCCAGGGTCCCCAGTCGGCCAGAAAT